>WTSP01010414.1:0-29138 GCA_025331215.1 Actenoides lindsayi
AGCTGAATGACTGGACAATCTTTTAAAGCTGTTCTCTTTTGCCTTACCCTGCAAGAACAGGGCATCTTTCAAAAGTAACTACACAGTCTGGGATCACCACAAGCAGCTATGTAAGTTCCCCAATAGTTGATGTGTTAATTACAGAGAAACCAAAGACAAATGGAAATTGGGGTGGTTGAGTGTAAACTTAAATTTATGACACATAAGGACATACTACTGCTTTCTAAAATGATGCATGAAATCTGAACAAGATAACTATAACTTAGGTTACTGAGTCCTTCAGTGAAGCCTGATTTTCTCAGTTTCTCCCTCCTGTTTACAAACTGACGTTGCCGGCACTTCTCTTAGGGAGTTTTCATTCACTGGAAATTCAGAAACTGTTGCTCCTGTTGTTCTCAACTGTGTCCCCCACAAAGACAGTATGTCATCTGCTTGTTGGAATCCTTCAGAAACCATTTGAAGCGAGAATTCCTATAGCCTTACTTAACTTGAGCAGCTGCAGATTTCAAACTGGAGCCTTGTAAAGTTACAGGTCCCCCACATTTCCCTTACCAAACAATGTTAACTGACAATACTTTTTACATTTTATATATATATATATGTATAAAATATTATTTTAAAAGGCAAACCACACAGCTTTCTTAAATTCAGGCTATTACATCAAAATTACATCTGGTTTTATAAAAGCACTGCTCAGTTATGTTCTAATATGATGCCTACTGCTGGCCTGTCTTCCAGGTCTCCCTGAAGCACCCACACCACTACTGGGAAACAGTTTGTCAATTCTGATGATATCAATACAGGTTAACCTGACAAGTGAGTTTTATAATACTGTCATGTTTTATCAACAGCAGAACTTCTTTCATGAACGCCTTTAAAAACTCTGCATATGTGAAGTCTTTGCAAGTCAAATTCTCAGACTACTGATTCAGATAGACTAGGAACAAATTTTCCTAAATTTTAATATTCCTCAGCACCCAAGCCCTTCTGCTACATCAGCTCCTTGTTGTCATAGGTGGCACATGAGCAATAGTACAGCTCATGCCATAATTTACTGTGGTGGGTTAACTTTGGCCCCCACCTAGATGCTCTCTTACTCCCTCTCCTCAACAGGACAAGAGGAGAAAATAAGATGGAAAGCTCATGGGTCAAAATGAACACAGAGAGATCATTTAGCAACTACTGTTATGGGCCAGACAGACTCAAGTCAGGGAAATTTCATGTATTGCAAATTAAAATTAGTAGGATGGTGAGAAATAAAGACAAAAGTAAAAACCCTCCTCCCTGCTTCTTTCTGGGCTCAACTTCACCCCTTCATTCCAGACTCTTCTGCTTCCCCCACCCCAAGGAGCACAGTAGGATAGGGAATGGGAGTTAAGGTCAGTCCGTAACAGCTCCTCTCTGCATTTCCTCCTCCTCTTCATGTTTCTCTCTTGCTCCAGCCTGGGTCCTTCCCATGCGGTACAGTCTTTCAGGATAAACCTGCTCCTCTGTGGGGTCCTCCAGAGGCTGCACAGGAATCTCTTGCTCCCATGCCTAGAGCACACCTTCCCTCTACTTCTGCTCTCACCTTGGTGCTTAGAGAGTTGTTTCTCTCATCTTTTTTTCCACTCACACCGCTTTGTATGGTGTTTTCTCTTTCATAAACACATTTTCCATTAGGCACCACCATCTTGGCTGCTGGACTCAGCTGTGCCCTGAGGTGGGCTGACTGGAGCCAGCTGGAATGGGCTTGTCTGACATGGAGCAGCCCCAGCCTCTTCTCACAGAGGGTGCTCCTGCAGCCCCCCGCTAACAAAACCTGGGCACCTGCATCCGGTACAGTAATATGCAGAAGTTATATCTATAACACAAAATTCCTACTTTGGGTTATTTCACCATGCTCTGATGGCTCTGCTTCATTCTGAAGCTGAGGAAGGGAAAACCTTTAATGAATTCACAGTCACAGGAGGACCGTGAAGCAGCAATGCCATGAGTCCTGAAAGGCAAATGTGACCTTTGGCCAAAGCAGAACTATTTTCAATAGCAGATAGGAAGTACTAGTGAAATACAAGGTACTGAGAAAACTTGGTATGAAATACTATGTACAACTCTAAGCTGACAACACTTAAGAAAAATGAATTTAAGTGGGTAAAGTGGCAAATAAAAAGCATTAGGATGGCTAAGAAAACAAAAGAGTAGATAGATTTGTACACATGAATATGCAAGAGTCTCCAGGGATAAAAAAAAATAAATTATATAATTATAAAAAGGCAATGATAATACAAGAATAACTTACTGTAAATTAGAACACACTGTAGGCTCCTTCAGCCTTGGGCAATGCTTTGCTTGGGAACTTTGAGGTCCTAAAAAGGGTCATCAAACTTATCCTCAACCAGCGTCACAGTGATACTTAGAACCATAGAATTGTTGCGGTTGGCAGAGACCTTTAAGATCATCAAGTCTGTTAATCCAGCACTGCCAGGTCACCACTAAACCCTGTCCCTAAGCACCACATCTACACCGCTTTTAAATATGTCCAGGAATGGTGACTCCACCACTTCCCTGGGTGGCCTATTCCAGTGCTTTACAACCCTGTTGGTGAAGAAATTTTTCCCAATATCCAACCTAAATCTTCCCTGTCACAACTTGAGGTTGTTTCCTTTTGTCCTGTCACTTGTCACTTGGGAGAACAGACTGACCCCCTTCTTGCTACAACCTCCTTTCAGATAGCTGTAAAGGGTGATAAGGTCTCCCCTCTGCATCCTTTTCTCCAGGCTAAACAACCCCAGGTTAAACAGTATGTTGCTGAGAAAGAACAGAAAGTCAAAGCATCAGACAATCTCCATACTCAATGTCCTACTGCAACCTGGTCAGGACTGTGCAACACCACAACCAGTCTCACCACCTCATCGTAAAGCCTAATTTATTTCCTGTGATTCCTAAGCAAGGCTACCACTGTTTTCCAGGATACACTTAATTCCTGTAAATATGACCCACAAGACAAGATCATCAAGCTCGTCAGATGCTTGGTGCCTACTCTATGCAAACCACTCCTCTGCACTTCCGTAGCTTGCCTGCATAGCTTTGTTTTTCAATGTATCACCATCACCTTCACTTGCTCTTAAAGGATCCTGACAGCAGAACTGCATCATCCAGAAACATAGCAAAGTCATCCCTTTACCTTCTACAAAATCAGTCCTTTCTCAGGTACACTTCTTCCTCCCCTGCTAGCTGCAAGCCCTAAGCTTGAACTTCAGCAAGCACCACTTTGGTGACAAAATGCAGTGTTCATATGGTAAAGTGCTTTTGGCAGCACAAGTAGCACAGGAGGAGAGGGAAGCTGCAGACCTACGCAGCAATAGCAATACTGGCTGAGGGAGTACCTGGAGCTGCCACTAAAGCAAGGCACGTCTTCGCAAATTCTTACAGTAAGTGCCAGAGAATTTACTGGTGAAACCCAAGTCAGATTATATGGGAACTAAATATTTCAAAGGAGCAGAGGCAGCTAAGAAGAAAATCATGTGAGAAAAATATTTCAGACCAGCAGTAATGCATCTTTTATCTGATAAAGCTAGCATTACATTTCTACCCTCTCTGTTCAGGTCATCTCCTTAATGACTCCGAGTGACCCCGGCTGACTCATCAGAACACACACACAAATGGCAGCAGGCAAAGGCACAGCCCATTTCCTTTTCTTCTTCTTCTTCGTGGACATGTAAGCAGGCCCCACTCCTTTCCTTTGAATCTAGGCTTGTCTGCCACCACAAACACCGTTGAGTCCTTGCCTGTTTGCTGCATCATTACCTTTGTCATTCCTCCTCACTCAGCTTTGCTTTACTTACTGGAAACAGGAAGGTACAATGTGCTAATGGTTGTTTCTGCTCTGTGACACTACCACTAGCAGAACACACCAATTAGTCAATCAGATCCAGAGCATACAATGTCTCTTCCAACACTGGAAACCCAGCTGGGGGCTGACAATGAGGGCAACGGGCATAATTTACTTAATTAATGACCATCACTTATTTTTTGTTCCAAATTATGAACTTAAATACAAGCACCATGACACAAGATCAAAAGATTTGTAATCATGGAGTAACGCTGTCAGCATAAGTGTGCTCTAATACCTTTCTAGGAATATGGTAAGAACTACAAAGTAAAATATTTACCTATTAATTGAAAACATCTGAACAGCAACACATTAATAACACTGAAATTCCTTTTATAGATTACTTTTTTAAAAAGGACTTTATTAATACAAATACTATTACACATTGTGCTTTTCATCCCCACATTCCACAGTTCGTGAGGCTTTACACATGAACTTCTTCCTTCTGCTTCAGTTAATCTTGGGGACTTCACAGCAGAGGCAGCTAGCAAAATTATGCCAGCCAGTTGCTTACACAGTGCATTCTTGTAAGAATAATTAAAGTGTCAGTAATGAAGCTATTTAACTCACTAATACTATAAAGCATTAGGAATTCATTCCTGCAAAGCACCACGCAAGACACACACATTTAATGCTTAGAATTGTATTTTGTTATTTAGCAACGAGACCAGTTTCTTTGTTGGTTTTCTGAAGTTAAGGTGGCTCACACTAACCCAGAAAGTGTCAGGTGGTACCAAATGAAGCACCTTCAGTTAGAGCTTAATGCAAAAATAGGCCACGAGCTTCAAACACACAAGCCAGAAGGGTTGTTTCCAAGGGATGCTTTTTAACCATTCTTAATACATATAGACAGTGCAGCCTCTAGTGTTTTAGTCATGTAACTAAACATGCTCATCTTAATAAGGTGTTGATGAAGGAGCATTAGTTTCCAAGGTTCTATAGCTATTTCCATAGATATGACATTAGCTTTGTCAAGTTTAAGAGAATATCTCAAAATAAACAAGTCATCTTTTTAGTGCATGCGTTGCAAAAATTGTCTGAAGTTACCAATAGGAGTAAAAAATAGGCATTATATTTATCAGTAAATGAAACTCACGGTAGACAATTATTTAATAAAATACTTTCACTTATGTACATAGTGTAAAGACATTCCACCATTCAACAAACGTTATATGGTACAGGAGCAGACTTGAATTTGCTTAGCACTTTTAAATTCACTTTAAGTGGGAGTCTCCCTGAGGTTAAGAAAGGTGCCTTATAGCTGGACATGACATCAGTATTTAATCAGTGTTATCTGGAAAAAGTAAAAAAAAAAAACAAAACAACAAAACCTGAAAGATTTGGACAAGGGTTTAAGTGGAAGAAGGGCCCAACAGTATGTGCTGAAAACTAGCAAAGACACCACTGTGGTAATGTGACTGCTGCAAGATCATGATCAGTACTGCAAGTAAGAATAAATACTATAGAAAAATCGGTGGGTTGGAGGGAAAATAACAACAGGCTTTGGAAAAAATGTAAGACTGGACACAAATGGAGGCATACACAGACTGTGATTTAGGAGTGCTGTGTGAAGACAGTAAGAACCAGATGCCTGGCTGGGGTGTCTTTAAATTGGACATTTTAACAAAACAAAACCAAACCAAACAACAAACCACCTCCATCATAGTTTATTGTTTGTTTTAGGTTGTTTTGGTTTTTATTTGTTTGTGAGGTTTTGTTTTTGGTTTTTCTTTTGTTTGTTTTTTTAAAGCTTCAGCCAGAAAAGTAACACAAACAACACTCCTTGAATAAGCTTCATCAAGAAGCCAGCAGGATGAAATCTCCAATAGCCATCCAGACAAATAAAAAATACACCCAAAAACGTATTATGCGACAGTTTTCCAAATGAAGGCAGCAGTACAATCCTATGACCTGATCCAGCCACTACTGAAGATGATTGTGAATTTTTCTCCATCAGATTGCAAATGAGGCCTTATAAGAGAGGCCCAACAGGACTGGGACTAGTTTCACATTAACAAAACATGTAAACAAACTATGGCTTGTCTACTTTTGGGTTGAAAAGTAGCCCTTAGTTATAAGAGTAATCGGACACCAAAACCCTCAGCTAGAGAACCTTTTCAGTCTTGTTTCAGAGCAAAGAGACAGTCATCCACAATGATAAACTAGAAAGCCCTCCTGAAGGGAGCTGCCAAAAGGCAGGGAAGAAAACACTTGAGTATAAAAAAACAGGCTCTGTGTGTAACAAAATCTGTAACTCCAACTCTAGGCCATCAAGATGAAGAAGAAAGGTTGTCCGTATTTTCATGTCCTGTTGCATTTCTATCCAGACTGTAAAGTGCTCTCACTCCTCACACAAACAGAAATAAACCAAGTGCTGTTGTGGTTGCTTTAGTGCATTCATCTCTTGCTCTAGCAGGTCTAGAAGTGTTTAAATTAACAGATGTTGTTAAAAATAAAACCAAGTTCATTAATAATACTCTTAAGTATTATATAATTAAGACAGAAGATTTTTGAGATATGCTGTAACAGTCTTTGCATGAAAAAAAAAAAATCACAAAGACTCATACTAAAAAGGTTACCTTATGGTAAAAAATACTTTTAATGAAAGCTTTAAAATTCACTTAAGATTACACAAATTAATAACACAAAACATTAGTCTTTGTAAATCTAGTGCCACTGACATAACTATCTACCTGTCTGTTTGGACCACACAATCTTTTTTTTCACTCCCAAATTCACTACTAACCCCAGCCCTCCATATTCTTTTACTTAGACACAGAGAAACTTTATTCACTTTAGCCAGCCCCTATTAGAATTATATACTTGGCCCAAATTTGTATCTCTTCTGATGCTCCCATTTTCTGTTAGGATTCTTCAAAATTCTACAGCTGGGACTTTTATAATTACTATCTTATTTTATTGAATCCAAACCTTAAAGTTTTAAGCACAACATCATTTTGATATCTAGTGACTCAGTCTCCACCTTCCCCCTCTAAGACTCATGCAAGTGAGGCTTGGATTCTGCAAGATATGCATTTGGATCACATATCTTGGTTCTGTTTTGAGGATTTATTCCCTCTGCTTTCCTATAAGTTAGTTTTAATTTAATCCTCCCCCCCCCCCCCCAACCCTTCAGGAGAGGTACATAGCTCCAAGCTCTAGAGAACCTTTTCTATCTATAGGATAGTATCCAGACAGGTGACACTGCCAAAACACTGCAACATCATTCTGGCCTGCTTAGAAATAAGAAGGCAACACAAAATTTAGATTTTTCTCTATAGCGTATTAGCAGGATAACAGACAGGCTGCTGTATAAGAATATGCTGACACTTCCAGCCTAGTTTTGAACTAGCAATTTCAGATATTCGCCACTTCACCATTATCAACAAAATCTGGCTATGCATTTGCGACCTAATAGGAAGAAATTTCCTCTCCCTCGTAGAGCAACTCCTCAACTCTGTGCTAACACAAAGTAAATTGGGGACCACAGCAACCTGACCACTACCCTCCTCCCTTCACTCAGAACAAAACCAAAGATATTCTCACCAAAAATTATTAAAATGGAGTTGTTTACACCAGACAGTGCTTCCCTTACACGTTTAAAACAACATGCTCCGCCACAAATCAGTACACAAAATCTCCAACATGTGCCTTGACCCAAAATTCTTCACAGCTTGGGGTTACTCAGTCTGTATTACTTTGGAAGATAAATCTGTGCAGCAGCCATGTCACACTACACAACAAAGTTGCAAATGACAGGCTTTTTATCTCACTAGTTCAGTGTGCCAAAACTAATTAATAACGTTGTCATTCTCCTGCCACTAGGCGTCACTCTCTAATATTGTGATCTTGATACCTTCATCCACTGTCCAAATTTCATCCCAGAATCATCAGATCAATACTATTAGTGGGAGAACACCCACCACAGCTTGCCAAGTCCCTGTCTAAAAAGCAACCCTTTAGATCAAGGAAAGATTTAGTGATGTGGCAGATAAAGTGCAAAGGATTGTTAGCATTACTTTGTATGTTCTTCAAAAATAAAAATACTAAAAGAACAGCTGAACTCCTGAAAGAGGCAATACTGTCTTTCCTCCACAGAGGATTCTTCTCAGATTCTAAACCCCTCTATAACTAAGAGAATTTCCCAAAATAAGGGGAACCACAACAGAAACACTAGTGGAACTAACTGTGTGACCACTCACATGGGACCCACAAAGAAAAAGAGTTTTACTAATCAACTACCAATCTTTTCAAGGACAAAACAGAGGTAAACATTCTGTGATTACCTCCTGCATTTCACAGATTTCAAGCACAGAAAGGACCACTATGTTACATTGGTGGTCAAGCAAGGTAATCAAAAGCCTACACCCCCACGTGCATGACTGTAGTGGATATCAACTTCTCCCATACTGAGGGCAACCTCACTTTGACAGTGACCACACAATTATCTTCCTCAAGTGCACTTAAAAGAAAAACAAACAAACAAACAAACCCAAACACACAAAAAACCCCCAACAAACACCAAACCCAACCAACAACCAAAAATCCCCTCAAAAGCCAGCCATGACTGCATTCTACCACTGACCAGTTCAGCCACTTGGACTGGAATGATTTAATGGCACACAGGAACTAGGTACCCATACATATCTAAGTTGTGTGATAATTGATCTTAATAAACAACTTAACATAATTTCCAGTATCAGTATCTCAGACATATGTGAAAAAGGATTCAAGCTAAACTTGATTCAAGCTGAGCTTAATAGACAAACTGTAAAGACACTCTGCAGCATTAGGACAAAGGATGTCATCAGAGAGCTTGTCCCTAAATCATGAAATACTGTCCAACCTGACACAACTGTTGGCGTAATTCATAACTAGGAGGTTGAAGAACTTATGTGCATGCACATACGAAACACAAACAATGCTTTTCAATGCTTCTGGTGCATACTGCCAGCAAGGAATCACTGTGTTAATGAGCTTCGTGCAAAAGCTTCTAGTTCACAGGCAAAGAATGTCTTCACATTCTATTCTTCTATTACTCTACTAGGAAACAGCTGTTATGGTGTTATATCCTCTTCTTTTGGTGTGTTTCACCATTTAATTTTCCATTTTCCACTGCTTTATTTTCAAAGTTCCAGTCAGTTGGGTTGAGGAGTTGCTGAGTTTTTTTGTATGTCCAGTATGGGTTAAGTATTAGTGTCACGGCAAATAATCCTGAGAATAAAACAATGAAATGAAGAAGTCCCAGATTTTCTATCACAGAATTCCAATTGAAAAGACACACCCACCACATGTGGTAAGTAAGAATCATGCGGCAATGAAACAGATGGATCATCACCCACTGGTTTGCCTTCCAGAAAAAGGTGTTAGCACAGCCAGCCTAGAAAAACAAGAACAAGTATGCAGAAGTGAGATTGTTACTTCAAAATAAGGAACTGAGAATCTCTAGAATCTACTGTAAATATGCAGCTTTCACATACACACGCTCTCAGGCATTCTTTCAATGTAGAACTCGTGATCTCCCACATGCATAAAGCATCCCAAATTCAGGAAGAATCTGTACCATCTTGCTACCCACATGTACACAGCATCACACAGAAACCTATATGGAAGAATACTGAAATATCATAATGACAAAAGAAGGTATCACAGTACCAGGCATACCAATTAGCTTTTCAGAAAAACTGTGTTCATCTATCTAGATAAACACACAGATTACCTATGGACAAGTGAGATGAATGAAAACTGTTACAATCATAATTTGAAAATTATCACATTCTTACCTTTAGAAGCATCCAGGAAATGCACGTTGAGGGAGTACTCATCTCCAGCAACATTCCCATCAAAGGCAGATAATGTCCTGATTTCACATTAATTACCAGACCAGCCAAGCCACCAAAAGCAAGCAAGTGATGAACTACCAAGAATACATCAAATGTTCTAAAAATAATGTTGGACAGGTGAACAGCTACATTTTCAAGCAAGAAAAATCCAGCAGCTATTAAACAGTTAAACCAACTCCACTTCTGCTGAGAATACACTTTGTCAGCATAAAAAACAGGATCTATGAGCAAAGCCCATAACCCACCAATACAACTTTGAAGTCCAAACACGCCACGTGTGACTGCCATATTCCAAAAGACCTTCTCCTTTGCATACAAGGCACGATAAGTGGTACTCATCCATGAGGACAACCAGTGTGACAGGAGAAATACTCCCAAGTAGATTAAAAAACCAGCAGCTAAAAACATCAAACGAACTTCCCATAAGAGATAGTCCCAGTCAAAAATGGTCCCAAACACCGAATCATCATTTGTAGGATTCATTTCTTCTTCAATTTTTTTTTTTTTTATATAGAGCAAAACGTTGCAAGGGGCTTGACACTTCTCACCCGTGCTATAGTCTCCTTTAAGTCTATTCAGCCGTTGGCTACTATGCAAACCAGAAACCACGAACTCTTCTTTTCCATCTGGAAATAGGAGAAAAAAAAAATAAAGTGAATTTTTAAGTCACCCATACACAACTTCTAAACCATAGCGAGCTCACTTCCACTACAGTTACAACTGGTCTTACTGTCACTAGGCACAGTCAGCCCTAAGACACAGGCAGACAGACAAACAAAAAACTGTAAGCGTTGTGTTTAAGATTAACAATTGGTCTGAGAAATCTGTACTAGTACAAAGTAACACTGAAACAAAAGCTAAAGAGGGCAGAGTTGGAAGACAAGAAAGCGAAAATGCAAGAAGCAAACCCTGTTTTCTTACTTACGAAACCTGTATTTCAACAGCAGCGTACAGTTGTTCTCCCACTCTATTTTTCTCCCACTCCCCTGCTTTTCCCTCATTAATTTTCCACCACTTCCTACAGCTTTGGGTGCAATTCACAATCTCAAATACAGATCCAGGACATAAAACTAGAAAAACTTAATCCAGTAAGTGGGACCAGTTAAACAACAAAGGGCTTTCAGGATCGTATCTTAAAATAAGATTTTGATATCAATTTCTGAATATAAACCCACTTTCCAACAGAAAACATTTTCCAAAAATGCAAGAAGAGTATGGAATGCAGACAGACAACATTAATAGGTACATTAACAACTTCAGTGTAATTAACTGAACAGACCAGTAGTAAGTGCCTCAAGTTAGCTGAAACTTTCTGAACACGGCATAGTTCAAAAACAAAGAGAGGAAGGAAAGGCTAGATAATATGGAAAAACTTGAACTTCAGCTTACTTTACTAACGATTTAGGCGATCATCAGCATGACCACCAGGCCCACCACAGCCTGTAAATGCTCAGAACCGCAGTGCGTTTGGGAGTTTGACGGGAGTTAGTGGAAAAAGCCACAAGGACCACCTAGTACAGAGTCCCTGGTGAGACTCTCCCGCCTTGCTTCACCAGGCTGCAAATGCCACCACGGCAACCCAGATCCCATAGCAACCTGCTCACCCTGGCCTATGCTCGCAGAAGCTCGTCTCCAAGACGGGTGGGGTGGGGTGGGCTGGCAGCCCGTGTCCGAAGGATCTACGGCCGCCCCACGTCTGGCAAGACCGACTCGAAGATGGAGTCCCCGCAGTGCGGCGACAGACACAACGACACGAAGACACACAGACAGACCCTTCCCGGGGGAAAACCGGGGTAAAACGCACTAGTCCGATGGCACGAACAGGCCGCGAACAGCGCGACCGACCCAGTGTGGTAAACTCTGGGCTCCAGCAGGGCCGCGGCCTTCGCCCCGACACGAACACCGGCAGAACCCCCCGACCCGTCCTCGTCCGAACCCCCGACCCGCGGCCGCTGAGCCGCTCACATAGACCTGGCGGGCAGCTCCAGCGCGCAGACTTCGCTCACACCCGCCGCTCCTTACCCACAGCGCTGCCCGCGGCGGCGGGCCGGCCCTTCCCGGCTCCGGGACTGTCTCGGGCGGCAAGCCGCTCTCAGCGGCCTCCCCGCAGCGCCCGGTCCGGTCCGAAGGGCCCGACCCGCCGCTGCACCCACAACTGCCCCGAGCAGCGCGGCCGCCGTACACCCCTCTGCGCATGAGCCACACGGCGCCACCGCCCTGGCCCAGCGGCGCGAACCACCGTCGAGGGAGGCGGGGGGAGGTCGCGGCTGTACCACTTGTGCCGGGCGGGGAGAGGTGGAGGTAGGACGCCCCTGCAGCGCGGTCCCGCGGGCGGGAAGCGGCGGCCGGGCGGCGGGCACCCGGCCAGGCCCGGCTCCGCAGGGGAGCCTTGTTTACAGCGTGTTTTCCTTCGCCAAACACCGAGCTCAGCACCGCCAACAGAAAAGTTCGTAATAGCAGTAGCAGTGATGCCATAGCCAGTACCTTGAACAGTAATTATCCAATTTCATTAAAGACAGCAAATTATTACATGGATGCCACGGGGTTCTGCTACATGATTCTCTCCATACTTGTGAAAATTGAGGCTGTCATCCCAGTGACTCATCCCGGCTGGACCTTGGGAGCATCACTGCAGGACGTCACCGAAATTGTGCCAGGAGTGTTCCTTGGCTGTGCCTCAGCCCTGCACCCGGGATTTAATTTGACTTCTACAAGAGTGACAGTGAGTTTTGACAGGAAAAACCTCAGTCCCACAACAGACCAGGTAATTCCACCAAAAAGTGATCAGTAAAATAAATATCAAGCCACAACTTCTCTTACATGGAGGATTGTCTTAGAAGAGCTGAAATCCTAAACTGGATCTGCTTGTGGTGAGAGACTTGAGCTGGGAGCTCAGTCCTGGAAGTCTAATGGGTGCTCAGTTTCCAGACTTTGTCGAGAAAGTGCTGCCATTCCCCATGGGACACTTGGTCCTGCTACAGAAGGATAACTGAGCAGGAGGAGATTGTGCATTTGCTTTTAATTGTTCATGTGATAATCCCGTCTCTGATGGTCACCCTAAGCTCTGCAAAAAGTAAGATCTTTTCATACGCCACCTCAGTAGTTTAGATACAGGCAGGCAGCTTCAGCTCTTTGTGGGAAACATCTGGGGACAAATTCTACTGCTTGTGTCTCCTTCTAATGTGCAGGGTGTGGGACATTACAGCTTCTCTACAGACAGCCCCAAGGGACACCAGGGTTTGGCTGAAGTTGTGCCCACACACCCAGACACTACCTGTGTGCCATAGAGGTGAGTCACATGCCAGAGCACACCTGCCACTTCATTACCAGTAACCTCATCTCTGCCCAGGAGGTCCAGCAGTAAATGAAGGGCAGGAAATTTCAGCCCAAACACTTACTTCATGCAAAGAGCACACTCATGATCAAGTGACAGAGATCCCAATGACATGGGCTGGCAAGCTGGTCTGGTAGATGGAAGGAGTTGTCTTTGCCCAAAAGTGAGAGTAAATATGTTACAAAGCTTTGGGATACAATCCAGAGCCATTTACTAACCCTGAGAAGGAAAAAGGGATGTAGGGCCTGAGAGATGCTAAGTAGAAGATTAGGAGAAGCTGTCACTTGGGAAGTGCTTCCTGGTGGTGGATACTCGTTTAATAATCTCTGTTCCCCAACAGATGCTGGACCTGTCCAGGGTAACATGAAGAGGATAAGAAAGATGAACTAGCAAAAGCCAAGTGAGCTACTGTTGGAAAAAATTGCTCTCCCAAGTAACATGATGGGGCTGATGCACCGAGGACATGTGATTTAGCTTCCTCTAATTTTATTTTTCCCATAGCTGTCTTTAAAGCATTTCTTAAATTGTAACACCTCGAGGCAGGACTTTTTTTACTTACATATAAAGAATCATGATTTTACTGTGAAAAACAAGATCACAGATAGGCTGTTGTCTTCCTTGGGGATTTTCCTTCTTTTCTCTGCCTTTCTTGCCCTTCTCAAGAAAAATCTCATTTTTTAATTACTACCAGCCATAGCCATGATGTAACAGTTGTTACTTTCTGAATCTACTGATACTACAACCATACTTAGTGATAACTTTTTAATAGGTGCCTCATTATGGTAATTATGATCACTTCAAGTATTTCAAAATAGTTCTTCCTGCAGTGTGGCTCATCTTCCATATTATGTCATATTCAGCTCTCCTTTTGCAGCCATTCCGACTGGACGCTACAGCACACTCTCTCCAAAGCTAAGTTTCCTGACTATCTGCGCTGTCTCGATTTTGGAAGACTTTCTCGGCATCTTCAGAATGCCACAGCTGGAAAAGCAAAGGGCACCTCCAGTCAGTGAGTCCTGCCTGCAGGCTGGATGATCTGTCCCTTGTATCTAAGAGCCTCTTTATACTGGTTCGGTAGCACACGCCTACAGTCAAGAACTGAATGTGATTTTTTTGCATTTTACAGTATCGGCGTTTTGTTGCCTGGATGGCTACAGCCCCCCCATATGGGGGCTGCCTTTTACTTTGGAATGGGGTGGCTACATCCCAGCTACCCACGGAATATGATTTTGGCACAAACTATATCCCAAAACATTAATAGAAATGTTGGCTTCAGAAAGTCATTTTGACCAGACTCCTGCTTCAAATGCAACCAATGTCCAATCCCCAGGAACTGTCTAGAAAAGTGCTAGTTGGCATAGGCCAAACTTCTTCCAGGTAGCATACTAGTAATTAAATATTGCATGCAGTAATGAATCAGTAGCTCCTCTGTTTTATTTATGAGCATATGGATAGCTGGTGATAGTTAAAAATGTCTTTAGTTTTACCATTTTTATCTTCTCCATTCCCTAAATCAGAGTGCTGCAATCCCAAGTCCTCCTGCTCCCTGTACTTTCAGAGGTAGACTAGTACGCTTTCAGTGGTGTGAGAGCACCTTAAAGGCAGAGGCAGGCTTAGGACATGTGTATGGAGGGCACAAGGCCAACCAATGAGATCTTCAGTGAGAGGGAAGCCTACAGTTTATGCAGAGGCTGCACAAAGGGTGACTATTATAGGATATGAGTGCTTGTGTGTATGTGTGGTGAGAAGACAGAGCATAGACAACTGGTACTTCTATTGCCATTGGCAGTGAGTTGAGAAATGTGTTTTAGGGGTGGGTTGAGAAAGGAGTTTCAATCCATCATCAAACTAATCCGTCCAATGCAGACGACTGTTTATGCTGTAAAGGTTTGCCTTGGACACGTAGAGGCAAAACAGTCCAGAATAAGCCACCCTGAATTCTGCCTTTTGCTGTGGCAACAAGAGGCGAGTTTTCTCCCTGTAGGAGATACAGTGTGATGGTGAAGTGGCCAGAAATATTCTATGGCAGCAGCAAAGGGATGGGGATTGGAAGGAATCCTGAATGATGAGGTTGGTCTCTGATCATTTCATAGGTCTCTCTTATCGTCTGAGTAGCATATGAAGGAACTGAAGTTACTGCCTTAGGTTATTTTCATTCAGTTTTTAATTCCAGAGTATCAAAAACTGGTATTTGGTGGTACTGTATGTTGAAGACCTATGAATACAAATAAAAACTGAGCTTGTAATTTGCCCAATAGAGGATGGAAGGTCTACCACTATTTTAAAAGTCAAGACCTTGTTGACTTCTCAAAAGGTTTTAGCTCTCTCTTCCCAAAGTTTCAGAAAAACTTGCACATTTACAGACACAGATCCATGCATACACACACAGATTGTGCTGACCTGTCACATAATCATATATTTTCAGTTACATGCTTGTTGAATTTTTTATTTTTTTTTTAACTGAAATTTGCTCCTTTGCCACCTACTAATCTGTCGTCTGTGTTCAAATCTATAGGAGCTTTACTACTAATTGCGGGAGCATTGCTTCAAGTCTGCAGGAGGTTTACTGCATGCTTGCCTCAAGAAACTCCATGGCAATACCAAATGTGTAATCTTACTTTGTTAATGTTTTACACACACTCTCAAATGTCTCTTGATTCTTGTCCAACAAGTACTTATGCAGCATTCCTACATGCAAACTACAGTTATTCCAAGGAGCACTTTGACCATGCTTGTTTAAGGCATTTTTCCTCTTAGCCACTAGGAAGCATATGCGACTTCTCTCAGAAAACATGTATTACAAGGCTTTTTTGTGTGCCAAGGGTTCAGAAAGACTTCACATTGCATAATAGAGTAATCTGCCAAGGCTGGTTTGCTTTCCTCAGTAATTGGAGATCAGTACTAGTTTCTACAAACTGTTTTTCTATTTCACTTATGGTCAGTTTTAAATGAGTTAATCAACTTCTCATGCTCCAGAACAGATAGTGATAATAGTTACCTTGAAGCACCTGATATTCTCAAAATTTAAAAAAAAAAATAAAAAAAAAAATCAGATTTGCTGAGCATCCAGACTTTGAGCTACCAGTTGTGGGAAAATCATAGCAATGAAACTGGCTGTTTCTGCCTGCTTGAATCTTTCTAGATAATTCAAATAATGTAGAAGAACTGGAGATTCTTTGCTCAGTCCCTCTCAAGATTATTCCCCATTTCTCTTTATGAACATTTAATGAAAACGCTGGTGGTATACAACTGCTGTTGAGTAGTGCTGTATATCCCAGTCTCACTAAAAAAGCTCTATTGGGTGTAGACACAGTTCAGAATGTTTACCATATCCATACTGATCCAGTGACAGCTGGCCATTCCCTGTCCACTGCTTAACTGGACCTCAACAAGTACAGCTTTTGGACAATTATTCCTTCAGTATTTCCTCCCTTCTTATTCTTTTACTTCTATTCATGGCTGATATCTCCTACCCCTTTTTCTTCCAATCCTAATTTATTTCTGTTTTGATACAAGACACTCACAAGGTCTTTCCTGCCTGGTCCACCCACTTCTCTCAAAAATTTATCTAAATCTTGACTTCTCTCTCCTGTTAGCCCTGTAATTAATCTGCAATTCATAAGACATTGCTGCTTCACCTCTTCTTTATCTCCTTAAATTCACACTTCACTCCAAAGTCTTCTTAGGCTCTTTCCATTTTACAGCTTCTCTTTATGTTCCATGTCTCATAAACATATCTCTTGAATCACTGCTTAAATATATTTAATCATATAATATTTTTCTCCCTTTTCTCCCTCTGTTAGAACCATAGCCAGTCAATGCCTCCTTATGCTCCTCCCTGATTCACCTTCTAGTGCCCAGCATCACTAATGACACTATAACCACTTCTTTTACCCCGTAGTAATAAGAAATAAGAGTAATACCAACTGTATCCAGTCCCAGATGTAAGTTCCTTGGTTGCTTCTGGTTGGCTTCAGGTAACTAGCATGAGGTGATGATACAAGCTTGGGTTCGCAGCTGAGCCTTTTCATTCCTCCCTTACCAATCTACATGTCTTAACAATGTTCACTGGAACAAGTTATTCTGCCTTAGTAGCTAGTCTCTTGCTTCACAGCTGTAGTCATGAAGGTTAGGCTAACTGGTGGTTCAGGTTTTCCCAGAATCTCTAGTCCTTCTTTCTCATTTCTCACATGGCTGCCTCCAGTGCCTCTTAAGGAATCACAGGAAAATCCTGTGTCTGTCTCATGGAATATATTCTTATCATTTTGGGGGTTTTATTTGGGTCCAGGTAATCTCACCTGAATAGAAACCAGGGACTTTACTAGCAGGCAAAATGTTAGAGCAGCCAGTGACTGGCTTACCGGTGGGTCTCTAGCAAGTGTTTGATCCCAGATTACCACGTCAGATCATTTTCCAGTTTTATCTGTATACATTTCCTGTGAAAACTATTTGAGATTAAGTCAAGGACCTTACAATTACTGTTTGGCAATGGTGGGCAGAAATCAGGAACATTTCTGTGGCCTCAGTCAGTAATATAATAAGTTTACTTTGGGGGATTTCAGTAAAATGACAGCAAATCCATCATATTGACAAGGCTCTCAGAAGTTTAAATTACTTTGTGGAATAAACAGTCCATAAGCAGTAAAAAAGATGGAAGGTGACAAGCTATTTTCCTGTTTTCAGCTTCATCCAAGTGGAGATATTCAGGTATTTCAGAGGTTGCAGTACTGTGCAATAACAGCAACAGTATGAAGCAACAATTAATATTATAAATGGAGAATAAATGGAAAGAAAAATTATTCTTGTTAAAACATTTTGCTAGGGATAGCTGTGAGACATAAGATATGTTTAAAACAGCAGCTGAGAATGAATGTCATTCGTGGTAGGTTATTCTACACTTGCAAAAGATGGAAACCCTTTTTCATGTGGTCTATTTAAATTTATTTGGAATAGGAAGTTTTTATCAATTTACTTCAGATATTCCTAAAAATAAATCCTACAAACCTATATTAATGTAAGTAAACAACAGTTATCCAGCCTTTTTAATACTTAGTACAGTTTTCAATTTAACTAAGCTTCTGGTGCTGAAAAATCTTCCTAATGCCTCCTTTTTCTCCTGAGCTAGGTTTTTACGCAATGGTCAAGAGGCAAGCATTTGATGGCTGCCACAAATTTGTCAAAGTGTTAAACGAGCCTAGGGTTTTCATTATGGTCTGCTATTTACTGCATTATAGCAACTCTGTGGTGTGCAGAAACAGAAGGCATCTTCCAACATGTGACCACTGAATTGTTTAATACCAGTTCACAGTCAGGCCCTGTGTGGGCTTTTGTTATTTCTTTGTATTCCATCCTTCCTGAATTTTCGCTTTCAGTAAAATGTAAACTGGCCTTTATGCTATTTTATTAGACTCTTGCATACTACAGGAGGTTTGTCAGATAGTTTAATTTGAAGGGCCTTTCATCCATGAGAGTCATATCCACAGAGGGGAAAGAATTTATTTCAAAGGTGAGGAGAAAGGAAAGAGAAATGTGGCAGAGGATTTTCTGCAAAGTTATTATCTCCTGTATCTTGCAAGCTTAATCAAAACCCCACTGAAATAAATAATAACAGGTTATGGATATAACCCATTGTAGCAGCCTTTAGAGTATTTTAAGGAGATTTCAAGGAAAACACAGAATGAACAAATGATAGCATTTAAAAGAAATGAGGTTCTAGGGAATCTTACCCTTTGCATATCATCCAACAGGAAATTTTCATAGTACCTTTTGAACCAGTTGGCTGGTTTCATCCAAAGTAAATATGTTCTTAGAAGTTTCATAAAAATCAGCAGAAAAGAGCTCCCAGTTAGTATCCCATGAAACAAAGGCTGCACCACAAAACAACAGTTTTCTAACCTGTTTGGCTACAGGCCCATCAGTTATCACAGATAGCCCAGAACAACAGCACCTCACCAGATGCAGCCACAGGGGCAGCTCACTCTGCAAGTTGCTAAGGACCATGCAGGAAAGCCCAGACTAACATATTAGAGAAGTATGAGAGAAATTTGGTGGAAAAATCACAGGAAACAAGTTTCCTTTGTCTTGCTTCTCTCAAAAAAGTTGATTTTGCAATCTGTGTTACTCAGAAGTACAAATGGGCTTTTCAAGCCTAGTTCAGGACTTTAGAAAAGTTCATACCCAACTTTATAAAGATTTCAGTGGGTTTCCTCACAGTGAAAAAGAGTAGTGTTTGTGGATTGATGCTGTAAATTAAGCCCATTTCCTCTTGTCCTAACTAGTGACAGGACAAGAGGAAATAGGCTTACTTTGCTCCAGTGGAGGTTTAGGTTGGATATTAGGAAAATTTTTTTTACTAAGAGAGTGGTGATGTGTTGGAACAGCCCCTCCACGGAGGTGGTGGAATCATCATGCCTGGAGGTGTTCAAAAAATGTCTAGATGTGGCACTTCAGGACATGGTTTAGTGGTCCTGATAATACTTAGTAGACAGTTGGACTTGATGATCTTGAAGGTTATTTCCAGCCTCAATGATTCTATGATTCTATGATCTATTCAATCTTTGTGTAAATATTTCCTCACATT
The DNA here is from genome assembly GCA_025331215.1 of Actenoides lindsayi. Lineage (NCBI taxonomy): Eukaryota > Metazoa > Chordata > Aves > Coraciiformes > Alcedinidae > Actenoides > Actenoides lindsayi. Next base: position 19,629 of record WTSP01010414.1, read on the forward strand.
CAAAGGATTAGGCTGTGGCATAGCCCCAGCAGGCTATGGAAGGAGCCAATTTTTAGTGGTCTGAAGGCAAAGCTGCACTACAATTAAATACCCACCCTCCCTTCTTTGGAAATAATGATGCTACAGCACAACACAGTATATTGGAGATAGGTGTTGGTTACTGTTTGTTGTGTCTTTTTATTTCGGAAGACTTAGGCACTTGAAGATACAGCACAAGGGAAGTTATAATATATTCTGCATAATTTTTCAGTTTTATACTGATAGAGACTCCTAAATAAAGCAGGCCTTGGTGTAATGATTAACTTTTTACTAGATGGTATCTTCTCACTTGCATAAAACTTGGCAACTTCCCTAAGAGTGAAGCCAGCCTGCTTTTCTTGTTCTTGAAAAAAGGATCCCCATTCTATATATATTTGTTTTAAATTATTTTTAGTCTTCCTATATCTTCTAAGATACTATTTTACAAACAGTTGTGTTAATAAGGGAACAGCCCCACTGAGAGTTATAGTAGAGGTCTGCACTGTAACCAGAGTCCATTTCTTTCTACAAAGGTGACAGTCTGGACTGAACTTTGTACTAAAGTTGCTATTTTTGTGAATCAGCTGAAAAGTGATACCTACTTGCACAAGCTACAGAAATCAATGGCCCTAATTCTTTACCAGTTATTTGAAAAAGAAGACCCAAACCCCCACACATCAGGCATATCTTGTATATAAGGAATCCAAATTAAATACATATCTAAAAAAAGGAGAACAAATTGAACATAGAAGCAGCCAATTAATTAGTCAACACCTCTTTTATAAAGAGACAGTTTTGACAGTGCCAAGGTGCAGGATCTCTGCTGTTCCAGCATCTCCATTGGATAGGCTATTATCAGAAACAAGGTTTTAGCTGCCAAGTAATTCTAATTCTAATTTGGTCTTGAGGCAAGTCCAGATATCCTAAGGGACAAATAAAAAATCCCTCAGGAAACATTTTTCCAGCTCAAGAACAGAAAGGGGTGAAATGGCTGTGCAGAATGAAACCTCCCTTAATGTTTTTCAGCTGGACTAAGCTCACTTCTTCCTATAAAAGGAAATCTGAATTTACCCACACTACCAGAAATCAAACTGACTACCAAGGAGATAGCAGGTGTGCTCGTGGAATCATTTGAGGAGAGTTTGCTGAACATTCAACCCTTCAGCAAATATAAAGGGACTCTGCACTGACAAGGCAATAGATTTCTGTTTGCCAAGGTTATAGTTTTATTCTGCTGAAGTCACTGGATTTAAAACTGCATGCCAAGAGAATCAGATTAATCATTACCACTGCTGAAGAGGATAAACTTAAAGACAAAAAAATACTGTACGTACTTCAGCACGACAGATTTCTGAGGAAATCAACATCATACTGCAATAGTGATAAGTAATAAAATACCAACTTTGCCTGAAGCCCAAATATAAGGATCCAGATGCTCACTTCTTATTTCCCCCCCTTTAAGTAGTTACATATGCCTCATTCCCCGTGTTGTATTCAAGATGGAGCTGGCATTGGTAGCTGGAAGTAGAATGAAAGAAGTGAACACATTTGCCATAGCAATAAATCACTTAAGTGCAATCTATTAAATTAAGTTTTTGTGATTTGAGTTGTTATGACCTGCAAACTCATCATCTGTCACACAAAGTGAATTTTTCATGAATGGACCTGAAGAATGGAATGAGAAAATACCTCCAGCTTCTTCCAAAGTAACAGTCAGGAATAAGTTCAAGTACTAATTAGAGTGGAACTGCTGCATAACAGAAGGCACAATATGATTAGTGTCTTTAGAAGTGAGTAGGAAGTGAACAAGAACAAAGAAGGGGGCTTTCAGAGTACTCAATGGGCAAATTAAAATTCAGCATTAATGGGGAGGTATGCAGATGAGATTGGGATAGGTAGAAGCTGCCAGAGGAAAATCTTACTTCCTATTGTGATCCTTATTTTAGAGAGATGAGAATTTAAGAAAAACTAACACTGAGGCACATGTTTGCTCCAAGATCTGGCTGTGCTAGCAGAGGCTGTTGTCTTCATCTGAACAACTCTCCTCTCCCTCACCATGCATGCTGCAGCTTACTGTCCCTTCTAATCCACTCCTGAGCTGTTTATATGCCCGTCAAAGTTCCCTGGGTTACTTTGAACAGTAACCCTTTTCTGACTTGTCACATTTAGCTTCATATACGTGAGGAACAATTCTGCAAGCAGCTCAGCTAACAACTGGAACCAGAGTATGTCAGGAGAGACCTACTGGCCTTGTAGCTGACAGAGCTTGGAGCTAGAGAAGGAGCTGTGTCCATTGTTTGGCTCTCCACAATTAGTGGTGAATGACATTTTACTCAATTTCATATGCAAATTATTCATAAAACATCAGCCCTTAATGGTAGAAAAAGTAGTGTAAGAACTTTACAGCAGAAAAATCCTTGAGCAAATCTTTACACCATAGACCTTAAGTTAGGCCAGTGTGTGATGTGTCTATAACTGGCAGAAGGAAAAAACCCAACATTGCACTAAACGCAAAATAGGGTACCATTTGGCTACAACTATCAGTAAATTGAAACGGCTTTCTCCCTGCAACAATTCTTATTACCTATATGTGTCAGATGCCAGGCCAGCAGCTGCTAGCAAATAACTAATGAAAGAGAAACAGCAAACTGCAATAAAAGTATTGGGTGAAATCTTACTGCTGAGAGTAGCACATATAACCGTTAAGGTATGATGGCTCGCCACATGGCCATGTCAATGCTTTTGTCCAGTTCCCAGAGCTTCAGTGTATCATTTGGTGTTAAGAAACATCCCTTCCTCAGAATAAAGCTGAGCTGTCTTGGTTCTTAACGCAGCAAGTCAGCTCATGTGACAAAAGATGCTTTTATGCTGCTTGTTCTGTCATCACGGATACAGGTGAAAGACACTGTGCTGATCTGTGTGAAATGCTGCGATGTCACTTCAAGTTACAGCACACTGTGTAACACTACCTATTGCTCTAAAGCCCCCAGAAAGCACATTATTTTTGTCATTTGACACACTGTCACAGAGAGGTTAAGTGACTCACACTCAGGAAAAAAAAAGAAAAAAAAAAAAAAGGCAGAGTGCTGATTAGGCTTCAGAAATGCCTGACTGTGAGCTTCACAAGAGAGACACTTAGGTGTATATTATCTTAACAAATGAACATATAGTTTCCAGTCTGCGCTGTAATGCGTTTTAAAAGGTGCAACAGTAATGAAACCATCATGGGACATGTCTCAGGAGGATATAGTTACAGCTCCAAAAAATGCCACCTTCTCTGTAGTCCTTTTGGACAACATTGCCAGTGAGAATGTCCCTATCTGATCCCAGCGTCACCTCCATGACAGCTTGTTGACAAAGGTAGCAATGGGATTGAGAGGACAGGATGCGTTCCAATGGTCAATTTTAGAGTTCCTGCTGGCTGTGGGAGGAAGGAGAGATAGCCTCTGCAAAGGATATCTTGATACTGTGATTAACGCTACCAAATCAAGAAGTAAGTTTTGCCATACATAACCAAGTTATGAAGTTGTTTTCTGCAGTGGCTAAATTCAAGAACTCAGTGATTAATATAGGCTTTACAATTATTTACTCCAGACTTTTGAGTAACACAGGTCACTGGACATTGATTAATTTATTTCAAGCTCAATAGATGTTGCTGAATTAAAGCATGTCTATCAAATAAAAAATCCAATGTTGATTTAATTATTTTTAGTGACGGGCAATCATTGATATATTTTTTCAAAAGTTAATATGCACACAGAAAACTAATGAGAGCATTATTTATGGTCTGAATTAGTTTAGCTTCATCTCCCAGTCACTGATTCTCATTATACCTTCAACAGCTAGATTTGGGATTTATAAATTGTGATCAAGGGGCCTTTAATCTTTGATCATTTAAACAGATCAAGCTTTTAGGATGATTAAGCAATCTATAACAAGTTTTATAGTTTTCATCTATAATTCTTTAGAATCTTTATCCCTTTGGGCACAGTATTCTAGTGATTGTTCTACCTATAGGAAAATACTATGGAAATGTTATTTCTATTTTCTAACTGTTTGCAAGAGAAAAAAATGCCAGAATGATCTCTGAATTTCTTTCTACATTTCTGTTACCTGAACACTACCGTGGAGGTATGTTGGATGTTTTTTTTAACCAGAGTCAGTCTTACTTCTGACTGGGGTATCTGTACAGATGTACCCTATGTCATCAAGCTCTTGATCTCCCACTAATTCACCCTGTGCCTGCTCATGTGCCCAGTAGGCGTTCCCATTAGACACATAAGTAGGTGTTAAGCCTCTTCACCTGAGCACAGTTTTTAACTGAGATGCTGTAGCTGAAAGGCAAAACAGTCAACCTGAAACATTATTGAAGGACCTTTAGTCTGATACAGTAGGGAGGGTCTTACTTATCTGCATGCAAATAAGCAGTAAAAAGTATGCATTTTCAGAGAAATGTGTATGTATGCACATATTTTTAAATAGTCATTAAACTACATTTGTAAGTACTGCCAATACTTTTGGACATGAAAACATGGCATATCTATTCGATTAAAAAGGAGACATGTTGAAAAAAATTTGCTTTTGTAACATATTATTAAATTTGTTTTCAGGAAAACAGCTCACAGACAGACATTAGACTAAGGAAGCTGAAGAAACCACAGAAACAAGAGCGATGTCACGTGCCACATCCATATCAAAATAGCTGGGCTGTGACGATATATGAAGAGCTGAAGAGGGCAAAAAAAATGTGAGGCAGATTGCTGGTCCAAGTTTGGTATAAGTCTTGCCCAGAAGACTCCAGGCAGTAGGAATGTGGGGACATTTAGACAGAAATCACAACTAGAATTACAGTAAGACAATTTAAATAACCAGATTGGTCAGAAGGGTCTTCAGCTGACCAACACCAGGCTACCACCACTAGACCCTCATGGACAGTTAGGCATCTACAGTGCAGCAGCCACTCCACAGAAAACATTCATCCTGGAATTAACCAGTTTTAGCTGTCACTGAAGGGTGATTACTCAACAACTAACCTGCTAGTGCAAACATATCTTAATGTGCACCATCACACTGGCAGTAGCTGCTTGCCCAGGAAGAAGGCGTTGGGAGTGTGCTTGTGTGTGCATGAGGAGGGCATTAAAGACCAGTGTCATCAGGCTTATCTAATAAATACTCCTGTCATGTCTACTCCCTTCTTCCATTTTGCAATATCCCCAGGCCCAATTCTCAAATCCCTCTCACCTCACTTCAGTGTCCACCTCCTCTCTTTCCTACTCCTGCAAATTAACACATTCACAGAATCTTTTCCCTACCACAATAATCCTCTAGCCTATACATGTTCTCTGTGCCCCATCCCCAAACTTCTGCTGCCAAGCTACCAACCTTTTTTCGTGAAAAGCTCTTTATGCAAAGCCTTGGATGTCCTTCTCCCCAGCATCTCCATGCCATAGTCTTTTAATCCTTCCCTTGATATTGCTTTCCTATGTTTTGGTTGGCTCTCACTTGACATAAAAATGCTAGGTTACATAAAACAACTTTAAAAGATGGGAGTGGCCTGAATATTGACTTCTTAGAGCATGCTATGACAGCTCAGTTAGTAGCACATTTGCTTTCTTGCTGATAGGGTAACAGCTTAAGATGGTCTGAAGGGAATTTTTTCAGCTAAATCTTCTATCTTCTAAAATGAATGCTTAAAAGAGCTCCTTCTTCACATGAAGAACAGAGTTTAAGATAGACAACAAGTGAGGCCTTACTTATTTCTTATTTAGCATTTCTCAACAGCTGAGTGATGTTTCTCCAGGGTCTGACAACCCTGAAGGAACAAATGGCTTGATGCCTATCTACATTTACTCCAGACCTCTTGTCGCAAGTGCACCATCTGAGGACTGTGAAGGCTGTGCCACAGATGATTTTACATCAAACTTTTCACAACCACATGAAGTAGAGGACAGAAGATACACCCTGTAAAATCCAAGGACATTTTTGATTGGAGAGAATTTAAAATATTAATATTTCTGTGTATGAAGAACAGCGTCAGTATTTGAGGAGAGTATAGCTGAAAGGGCAGATATAGTGAGCAGAGCCCAGGTAATGTGGTAGAGTCATCAGGCAGATGTTTAATGTGTAGCATCAAACATCTTCTCTGTTCAGTACATTACCAGCCTCTGCAGAGGAGAAAGGGAAAAAAAAACCCAAAACCAAACCAAAAGAGAGGTAGATCACCCATCTGTCATCAGGCCCTGTCAACCCTCCTTCATGAATTACCATCCTTAGGTCTGAGGGTGAATTTCTCACCCACAAATGCAGAGTATTCTGCATGTTTTTTTTCTCTCATCTCCCTACAAATGGTCTGGCATCACATTAGGGGAAGAGATGACACTTCACATGGGTGTTGTAGGGTACAGAGCAACCTCTGTGACAAGATGGAAACAGCTTGGAGAGATTCATGACAGTACAAGAGCAGAGTGTCACAGCAAGGTTGAGGCAGAGAGGTCCCTCTCACCATCCTCTCTCAGGACTTTGGGGTTTCAGTCTTTTTCTGGAACAGTTGATTGATCATCTGCTATACTGAGATCATTTGAGAGACAGAATGAAGACAAATGTCTCTTGCACCTGTCACTCCAGATAGCTGTGGACCAAGGCTGTCACAGGCTCATGGGATTCATAGCCAATATGCCATCCTATGTTGGGCTCTCCTGCAAGCTCAGTCCAACATGCTGCATGCCTGTGACAGGACCTGCCACAGTATGAGCACAGCCTGAGTTCTGAAAACACAGCTGCCATGTGAAAGAGCAGGACTCAGGATACTGTGTGGAGGCAACGGTGCAGTGACAATATCAACAGCTCCTTAGGTAGTTCACTTGTATGCTCTTGAATAGCTACTTTGTTCAGTTAATTAAATATTTTTGTTTGATTGAAATGGTGTGCTTTGTTTAGTTTCCTTAGGAATTTCCTTGTTACCTCATTTTTGGCCTGAAGCAGTGCAGAGGGCAGGTGTCTCTTGTGAATAGAAGACAGAGAGTCTGGGATCCAGTGCATACCTAGTACAAAAGGAGTATCTGTGTGGAGAAGGAAGCAAAGGAAATGGATATCTGCCATGGCTTCATCCTGCAGGACTGCATCCTTGTGGCCATCTGGGCCCCAGGAGACCTGAATGTACTATGCAGGGGCTTAGCTACATGGGAGATGCAGACAGGGCCACAGTGCACGTAGATACCTTCACAGTGGTTAATATTTATGCACCACAGTGGAACAGGGTCCAAAGTTGGCAATGTGTGTCTAAACAGCCAGTCAGCATAGTCTTCTGTTCATCTGGCTTTGTAATGTCAGGAGGCTTTGTCTTCCCATACCCCCATTCATATGCCCCGAGGCACCATATGGAGGCAGACTCAAAGCTGATGCTTTGGAATTCAGGCTCCACTGGGAAGGAAGCAGCTCCAGTTAACATTTGTTTTTCTACATTTCTATTTACTTTCTTTAATTAAAATAGGAGATGACTCACAAAAACTACTGCAGTGGCCCCAAGTAAAGCCAATTAGATTCTGTCAGAGTTTAAGATCTGCAGAAAACCAACAGTCTAACTCCTCCGTGGATGTATCTTGCAACTCTTCCAAAGGCTCCTCTAATGAAGCAAAATCGGGGGTAGCACCCAGCTCCTGGAGGCAGCGTTCCTGAGGGATGACAGGGGCTGTAGTCCCCAGGGAAGGGATGACTAGGCTGGGTCACTGGGGGAAATTTTGGTTATACAAGTTGTTCCTCCACCGTGTGGTTGTATGTGGCTTTACAGACTCTTCCTGAGCAGCCCCGTACCTGCTGCAGGGTATTGACATGCCTCTTCCAGAAGCTGTAGGGCCAAAGCCCTTTTAACATTACCTACCTGGGGCAGGAGGTGAGGGGCACAGGGAAAGGTCAAGGAATCTGTTTGGAGTCTCTTCTTCAACTTTAATGTCTAATTCCACATCTGGTTTGAGGCAGGTGTGAGGGATGCCCTTTTTGCCTGGGGCTTGGTTGCGAGGTGCAACATCCAGTAAATGGCACAGGATCTGTGGGGCCCCGGACGGCCAAAGGGACGAGCAGCCTTATGTCATTCAAAAGTTTGACACGGGGTTACCTAGGAGAGGATAATCAAATTCCTGTACAAGAACTCTGCAATTTCCTCTTGTAGTTCTTGAGTAGTCAATTTTACAACTTTAAGTCTAAAACCTTTAAGTTTAAAAGCATCCTGTAAGAAATATAATGAAAAAATCTAATAGTTTCCCTACTGTTCTTATCCACTAATGGGTTAAATGTATGATTATTACAGGTGAGGTCAAGCACAGGGCAGGAGTGACCTCTATATCAAAAGCTTCATAATAAAAACTTTCAAAAGCTTCATAGTAGAAGTGCTGTGGCTACCTTATAAAACTAAATATTTAAGACTGAAACTCTCCTGAGTTTCATCAGACTTCCTCATCCTTCCACATCACCCACCAAGTGCAGCCAAGGTCCCTGAGCAAAAGCAATCCCATGAATGGGTTTGCCTTTGCCTGAGGCAGAAATAGCCCGGACTGTTCTCCATGGCACATTTTCACTTTGTATTCCCTTCTGCAGTACGTTAAAGTTCTGCCTGGGCGGTGCCAGCTCAACTGATGCATAATACTCGGAGAAATTCGTTGCAAAGAAAGGTTTTGGATGCTGTTTCCAACAAGTATTTTGACTACAAAAGACATTTCTCCACGTGTCCGACTTTGCTAAAGATTAAGACGTTGTTTTCCAAGTGGCATCACAACACGCCACAGCAACAGAGGTTAAAGGGTAACTAAATACAATGAGACATTGTCTTCTGGACAGGAACTTGGCCATGGTGTTGTGTTTACAAAAGATCTGACCCTTTTTGTACAGCTCTTCAGGGGTTCGTCACTTTTTGGCAAATTCTCCTTGCCCTTAATTCTCGTTGCAGGAGCAGCGCAGGGCTGAGACTCCCCAGCTGCAGGACCCGAGAGGGCCTGACAAGAGGCTTGTGGTGCTCCTGGCTCCTGCCAGCGATTCCCGACAGCCCTGGCACCCAAAAGTCCTGGCGGCTCGGACCCCGGGTCACTTGTTGAAGGGCTCATTTGCACTCCCCGTTTTCACGACTACTCTCCCCCCCGACCCTGCAGCATGCCCCCGCCGCGCTTTCCACCGGCCTTGCCGAAGGCGCGGCCTTTGCCGCCGCCCCGCCCCTGCCCGCGCGCTGCCTGCGCCCCGCCCCGGCCCGGCCCCGCCCGGCGGGTAGCGCGTGCACTGAGAGGAGCGGCCGCCGGCGGCGGTTGGTCATTTGCTGCCACCTGGCGCAAGGGGCGAGGCGGGGCGGCATCCGCGCCAGGGCGGGGCCGTGCGGGACGAGCTCCGCCCCGGGCTCAGTGGTGCGGAACGGTCTCTACCCCGCGGCGGGGCGGGGCGAGCTCCGGCCCGGGCTGTTCGGTGCAGGCCGGGCTCTGCCCCAGGGAGGTACGGCGCGGGACGGGTTCCGCC
>WTSP01010415.1:0-63716 GCA_025331215.1 Actenoides lindsayi
GGTGCGTGCGCGCCTGGGCGCAGAAGTTATACTTTCTTGTACTTGCTGTGTATAGATTTTTTTTTACAATGTGAACAAAACCTGACATATATTTAAGTTGCAACTTAGACATAAGTTGCGGTTTCTGAGAGGAGCTGGCTGGAATGCTGCGCTTTGTGTTACTTTTATGTGACAGTTATTCTTTCAAATTGCAGTGCCTGATGCTGCCTTGAAAGTCAGAACCAGGAGTAACCCCTCTTGGCTCCCTAACTGCTGTGTCAGCTGCAAAGCCTTCTCATTTCACACTGGCCTAAGAAATCAATGTACACCCATAAAACTGTATTTGAATCAAGCTTGTGCACCTTACAGTCACATTTGAGGGATCTGACAAATCTGAATGACAACGTTTTCTAAGATTTTTAAAATTTGGTTACCTTGAAAGAGAGTTCTTTGCACTGTATATCTGCAATGCGAGATGGCCTATAACAAAGAAACCCATCAGACAAACTAGCAAGTGAAATCTAGAAGATACTCAAGGATTGCATCTAAACTTCAGGAAGGAAAGCAGGAGTTCCCCCTGAAAATCACCTGCAGCCTTAGACCAGAGGAAGTGCAGTACACCTGGAAGGAAAAAAAAAAAAGATGCTCAGCACATTCTACGTTTAACGACTGAGCACAGGATCAAAAGGGTTTGACTTTTTCTTTGCAAAAGAAAGAGGAAGGCTTTACAGGAGTGGCACAAAACATAAGCTGCTCTGACTGGTAACTCAGACTTGAGCTACGAAGGGATTTCTGCTTTTCCAAATCCATCGTGCTCTGTTTTGTCAACATATGTAGCATTTGTTACACATTTCCCCTCTATACGAGTAAATCCTGAATTCATGTGGGGGTTTTTTTGTTTACTGCTTGGGGTTTTTTTTCCTTTGTTGAAAAGTGCTTTTTTTTTTGAAAGGTAATATTGTCCAGTGTTTCGAGCATTTATTTCCAGAGAAGTTACTAAGGTACTGGCCTTCTGACTGAACTTCAGCTGTCTGTAAGAAGAGATGTTGATGTTTGAAATTACTGGAAGGTGTAATTGAACATTTCTGAATATTCAAAAAGTCACTTTTCCAAAGTTTCATAGGAAAGTTGAATTTTAAGTATTTATAGATACTTTCATCATCTCTTCGCAAGTAACTGTCACATGATTTCAATAAGGGAATTACAGATGAGTTTACAAAAAGCTACTTAAGTTATTTGGACCTTCTGTGACCTTTGTTTGAAAGCAGAGAGGGTTGTGTGCTGCTATACAAATAAAGCCTACAGCATTTCATACCAATGCTCATTTTCTGAGCTTTCAGGAATTTAAAATACATATGTGTATTTTCAACCCGAACAAAGAACTTACCTTTCTGAACAAAGAACATATTCTCACAAGCCCGTCATCTCATGGGACTTCAGCTGGCCTTAAAGGCTGCCCATGCTTTGAATTTCTCCTCCAAGAAAGGGGAATTGCTCAGCTTGAGGTGGTGTGTTCGGAAAGGACTTCAATACAGTGATTGAGCTGAGCACCTACGGAGCGCTGCAGTCTTAAATAAGCAGCATGTTTGGGGTTTTTTTTGCTGGCCAACAGGTCTGTTTTGGCATTATTCAGAGAGTTGCTGTAACATACAGGCTTCTATCTAGGATTGACGAGGGAAGGAAATTTAACTGCAAAGGCCAACAGTAAGGCAGTGATTTTCCAAGTCACGCAAAGGCCTCCTGGCAGGCACAGGTATCCCGGGGATGTGCAGGAGCCCCAGGAAAATGCCATCCAGCTTCTGCCATTCCTTTCTTCCTCCCCTCCCAAACTCTCTTCCCTTTGGCAGCCCCGTGAAGGGTTTAACATTTGCTTGGAGCCAACGCAGGCAGGACACGAGCCAGCCCAAAGACGACGGCTTGGCACAGAGAGGAAAAAGCAGCTTGCAGAAGGTGCCCACCTCCCCGCTTCCCTCCCCTCGCCTCTGCCGCCAGGCCAAGTCAGGTGGCTGCACCAGCGACTTCAGCACAGCGTCAGCTTCTTCACCTCAGAGATCCTAAACCTCTCAAAGCAGCCTGATGCCCCAGGGCCCGCACCGTTCCCCAGTCCCTGTAGAGGACACGAGGTGCACAGGAGCTTGGGGAGGGGCTGTGTCTGGGGAGGTGTGGGCTCAGAACTTGCTGGTGGGAGGCTGAGCTGCAGTTAAGCCCTGGTAATGCTGTGCAAGAGAAGGGAGCTCCAAGCCTGAAAATGGGACTCTGTGCTACTTTTCCCCGTGCTGCCCCATTACCAGGTCTTTAAAAAAGGATGAACACGAGCTGGAATGGAAGGGGTCTGAGATGTAAAATAACTGCATCCCACAGCCACTCATCAGCAGAAGCACCTGGCACCTCAGTCACTTCTGGGCACCCATGACGTGTATTTCAGGTTCTCTCCAAAAACAAGGGTATGCAGGCCCTCGGCATACAATCCTTGCTTATACCACTGTATCACATTCCCTAGGTCATCTTCCCTTTCAAAACTCAACCTGTGCAATCAACTACACTTTTTTTTTTTCAGAGGTTTTCAGAGCACCTCCAGTGGTTTCACTCTCGTTTTCCTGGCACATTTTTATCCAGTGCAGTCACCTTTTTCACAGGAAGAGAAGATCATTTGTGTATGTGCTTATAATACTTCTCCTTAACTGTAGCAGTTAATGAGAATTCAGCCCAGGCTTGAGTGAGTGACTAAAAGCTGCTGCCATATGAAAGCTCTGTGGTGGCCTGCATGAAATAATGAATGGAACTGCTCCAGCTAATGGCAACTACTTAGAAACAAAACACACACCATTTTTGGCTGGGCATGGACTGAAGGGGCCGCCACTGAAGCTAGCTGGTTTCAAACATCTCTGACACAAAGGACAGCTCGGATGTATTTGATATGCCCTCAGTGTAATTCAGGCCATAGGATGCAGCATTCGTTGGCGATCTCGTCCGAGCTGCGCGATGCACTGTTGTACCATAAACCAGCTATACAAGAGAACAAACCCTTAACTATTTCAACAGCCATAACTACGCCAATAACTCAGTGTCTTTAATTACCATTTGGTTTCTCAACCTTAAAATGTATAAATGACAGAGGGATTTTGTTTTAAAGTGTAGATATTTAAAGAGGTTTTTTTTTTTAGAAAATAAAAATCTAAACATGTTTCATTGTTTTGAGTTACAAATAGATTTGAAGAACAATTCAGTGACTTATCAGTGGGATCATAGTTTGACCTACACAACAAATTATGCCACAAGGGAAATGACTTTCTGTGAGCTTAGTCATTAGGATGGAATTAATTCTCTTCCTTTTGATACTTTCCCAAGTTTATTAATTGTTGGGAAATGATCAAATGGTTTGGTTGCCCTTTGCTGCCTTCTTAAGCATTTCAATGAAGGCGAAGTTTGGAAAAAACAATTTCCTTTTAACAATCATTATCACCACTCCACTTCAAAACACAAACGAATCCCTTACTGGAAATAAAAGCAAGATTGCTCAGTTAACTGGCCTGCACTTCTCTCTGCATGTTGTGAAATGACATTCTTAGGTTAGAGCTTCCTCTCTGGGCACACACCTCAGTACTTTGATTTTCAAACCCACTGAACTGCTGGACAATCTCAGCTCTTTTGGAAAGAAGCCATTTAATTGTTTAGCATCTATCTGAAAGTTCAGGTGCCATCTTTTGTTACACTTCAACTGATAACAAATTGAGTTTATACCACGGTCTGCAATGTTTTGACATCCCAAAGAAGTTTGCAAGTCTCTCTCCACCCCAGGTACCCTTCTCTTAAGCAAGAAAATGCTAAGTGACCTTAGCACAGGGACAAAAACCACTCAGTCCTGCAGCAAGTTAATGTACTGCCCCAGAGACACGGTGAACTGAGGATCAGGGAGCGCTCAGCACCAAGCATGTGTCTGCCACAAGCCTTGGGCTTCGATTCCAGGGCTGCAACAAACAGCCCCACTGGCCCCCACTGCACAGCTCTCACCTCCCAGCCCACCCCCTGCCTTTCACTGCCACGCCAGCGTAACACAGCGGTGCTTAAAGAGGACTCTGCGAGACTTTTGCACTGATGTGGTGTATTTAAGACAAAACTACAGTATAAACGTTTCAAGATTGAGTGGACTACAAATCACAGCTGCTTGTTCCCACGTACATTTCGATACAGATCTCAGTGCAGTGCCTAAAACAGTTCATACATCACTATTGTGTGAAACAGAAGAGGGTGCACTCTGTTTTATAAAAAAAACCCCAACAAATAAATTATACATTGAGAGCTATTGCCAAGCTTTACATATAAAAGGTAAAAATACAGTAGTTAGTGTGGTTTTAACAACAACAACAAAAAAACCTAGCTAAAAAAATATTCTTACGTATTTTAAAAATAAGTTTGTCCAGTTATCGGTAAGGGGGTGGTGTGTGTGTGTGTTTCTGAAGCAGAGTGCTCAAGCCAAACAGTAAAAGGAGGTGAATTTTCAGAACCTCCCTACTGCAGAGGATCCGACAGGACGGCAGCGGCAGCTCCCGCTCCTCGTCCCAGCAAGGACGCGACACCGCACACAGCGCCGGATCCCCGCTGTCCACTCGTGTGCCGAGCGCTGGGATCCCCTTGCTGCACAGAACCACCTCGCAACAACTCTACCCACTTCCACTTCAGCACAGCGGGGAGGGCCCTGTGCTGGTATCTGTGCTGCTCACCCTCGGAGCAAACACACACGGGTTACACCCGTGTCGCTGAAAGGCCATTAGCGGGGATTATGGTTATTTTTTGGTATAGAAGTTCTGATTGTCCAGCTGCATTTGAAAGCTGTGACCTTACCATGTCTTACAGCTATATATATATACACTAAAACTTTCTAGACTAACAAACACTCTACGTGCGCAGACAGAGCTTTAAATGCTAGCTGGCCATGGAACAGAGCTGCTAACAATCTGCAGAAGGTTTGGGTTGTACCAGGATATGCTCACAACGAGGAAAATATATCCAGTGCTGTTTGTGAAGGACATGCTGATCTTAACAGAACATCTTTGCTTCCAGAGAATGAGCAAGGGGCAGACAAAGGGGTAACAGGCAAGGGGTGAAAAACAGTCTGAGGAAAGCGACCCAAACGTGACTGCACTGTTCACCTGAGCTCCTATTCTAGTGCTGCAAATTTTCTTGCAGAAGTCGTGTCCAAAAAATTGTCCGGAACACAGCTTTTGCACAGCTGTCTCTCTTTGACAAAGTATAGCTGGAATTTAAGTTTAAAAATTGAATACACTTAAGCTAATTCATGAGCTGTGATTGATTACCAGGTAATTATTTTTTGTCATGACTTCTCTAATATTAAGCCCCACCACCACCACCACCGAAGAAGACATTCCCTTAATTCCTGTGTAAGAGGGCCCAAACTCCCACATTAATACCCATTCCTGTGAGACCAGTGCTGTGTATACCTCACAGGCAGGCTCTCTGGTCTCTTCCTGCTGGACTAAATGGGTGAGACTGGAATGCAGTTCCCCAAAATCTCCCCAAAATTAACCAGTTTGAGATACGGGCTGCGGTTTCCTTCTTGTTATACATGTTAAGATTTCTCTAAAATCTTTTATTCAAATCATTTACAGAGTGTGACTGGAGTAAAATCACTTCTATTTTTAGATCCAATCACATTTTTAGTTTAAGTGATTTTTGAACTCTGATCAGCATTGTGCTTGCACAGCAAGAGGATACAAGGCTGGTTAACAAGAACAAGTTGGGACACGCACTAATAAATCAGTAGGGGATAACTTTGTTAGGAAAAAAAAAAGTAGATTTTTTTTTTTTTAAACCAGGGAGCTGGCTTTTTCCAAATGACTGCAACAGAACATGAGTTTATTCATTCCTGTCAACTCTTACAGCTTTTAAGTGGTTGGCAAAACTGCCAACATCCCAATGCCAGATTCACACAAAAATTTTATTTATAAATCTCTATAAATAAATACCAAAACCCCCACTTGTAAAGGATGATTGGACCTTACAGCCAATCAATCAATAGTATAGCAATGGTAAGAAATTCCTTTTTCCCAGTAACACAGGGGTGTTAATTCTTTATCACACTAACTACAGGAACTATTCTACCTATTCGCGTTTGATAAGATGCAGGAGGTGAGTAATGCTACATTACCTGTTAGCCAGTCACAACAGAACGTGGTACTTGTAGTTTAGAAGCAAAACAATGATGCCAAACTAGAGAATGTTCAGCTCCCTGCCTACCAGTCCAGATGACAGCACTGTGGTGCCATAGTCCCTCACCAGGCTCCCTATATGAACTACAATTTGGATCAGCTGAATAAGCTACATTGAGTTACATGGAGTGAGTATTTGCTCCAAGTATCAGGTATCACTGGAAAGAGCTGGGCTTACAGCCCCAAATCTACCAGAAATTGCAAGTTTCCAATTACCAGTTGAAAATTTTGAATCTTTAAATAAAGCTTCTAGTACCAGCCCTCTGAGAACTGAGGAAAACCTTGCCCCTTTGAAATGTGTATGTGTGTACGTGTGTGCAAATAGAAACGTTCTCCTCCAATGACCACTGTCCTGACCATGCTGAAATAATAAGTGGCTCCTTGGAACCACGTAGACTTTGGGGGGGACACAGTCACCACACATGGTATTTACTTGTTACTTGCCGTATGCGATGGCTTGGAAGCAATCTATGATGGTATTCAACACGCAGTGCTGTAAAACTGTAAACTTCTGTTCTTCTGCTTTTGGGAGGGATTCAAGCTAACAGTTCACAGAGCTCCTGAACCCAATGGGAAGAGTCAAATCTCAAACATGCCTTAAAGAAAACGCTACTGCATTCTGTCTATTTACAATCCCAACACATGTAGCCGGCGAGTGCCAGCTCAGCTGCTGAGCAAACAGATCAATAGCAAGTGCCAAGTTTCCCCACACAGTCCTGGCTTTGTGCGGGAAGCAGACTGTTGCAGCCATAGCTTCCCTTTTCCTGCAGGAACTTTGCTGGCAACTGTATTATTAATCCAGACTAAGACATGTGATATCTGATTTCGGGAACATTCTACACTTTAATATGCAATAAGGCTCAGACTTAAAAGTATAAAAAATAGCCAGTATTCAATGGGAAGTACCAAGTGAGCTGAACGGCTGGCGAGCAGATGCCCTCCACCTGGTCCAGAGCAGCAGCTCCCCTGGCTGGCAATGCAGGGAGCTGGGAGCTGCCAGCCCAGTGCTTTAGGTGCTGGCTGAAGTGGGAGCTCGAAGCTCCTGCTGCCAATTTTGACTCCTGGTTCTTGAGGCAATGGCTGCAAATTCCTGTCTGCAGAGCCACTCTGGTACATCTGTCCCAACAGCTCGCCACGGTTCTTATGTTTCTCTATTAAGGCCTCGGGGGTTTTGAGGAGTGGCAGTGGGCCAGGTAAATGCTACGTGGCTTCTTCCTTCACACACTCATTCACAGCATCTTGCAAACAAGAGCACAAGAGCAGCAGCAAGAGTGCCCCAGTCTGAAAGAAGCCACCTAGCTGGACACCAGCTTCCTTGTGCGGCCCACAGCGGTTTGGTCCTAGTCTTTGTCTACGCTGAGGGACGCGCACGCAGCCAGCGTGCTGGAATGAAGATGTGCATACAGCTTTCAGAACCAACTTTCACATTTCAAATTGTTTCTAAGAACCACAAGTATATAAATATTTATGAACAGCCGCACTATGCAGAAAACATCCTCCAACCCCAGTCATATGTACAAACCTCTTCCTAAGAAAGAAAGATCCCAGTTGTTTCAGCTGTGCTTCCCTGTTAGGAGATCTGGAGTTCATCATTGGGCTTCTGGATTTATTCACCCTCTGCCACTGTGTTGACCTTTTTCACAGGGTCCACGTGCTTACCTCTACCCATGTCCACATGAGAATCCTGCTGCACAAGATTCAAACCATCTCTTCAAACTGTACATACTGTATCCTGTACTTCACCTGCACAAGAGCGTGCTCTTGTAAGTTCTCCTACCTTCCTTCTACAAAGAAGTGAACTGCTTGCAGGAATTTGTCATCTTCCTTTTCCTGTTTTGACCTTATTCTTTCTATTCTTTGTTCCACATAGAACTGTTAGATGCTACTTGGAACAGGATTTAAGATGGTGTTAACAACTGATCTAGTTGTACCCTCAAGCCACTAACAACCCTTTTAAGTAGTCCCAAAGCACAGCATCTGGAAACAACACCCAGAAATAGTATGAATAGAAACAAGAGAATTATTCTCCTTCCTAGTCCTATATGACAACAAAACTAACCAACAAGCAGTTTCTGAAGTAAGCTGTACTCACGCCTTCACGGCTTCAGCATTTAAAACATTATGCATCTCTACCCTAAAATGCATGCATTTGAGTCATACAGCAAATGAAACAATCAGTGGCAAACTGTGGGACCTCTGCTGTCATCTGCTAACGCTATAAGCTGTTTGGCAGGTTAACTTTCCTTCTCCTGGTTGCAACGAGCTGCTCAAATCCAGTCAACATAGTTGGTCACAGATGGACTAGATTTTCATTCTTCCCAGGTACTGTAACAAGAGGTGAGAGGATTATTAAAGGGTTTAAGGCCAAAAATGAGAGTATCTGTTTGTAAATCAGAGGGAATAATCACAGAGAAGACAATGTCCTTGGCCGTATGAAACAAGCCATGCTACAGTGAGCCACAGAACACAGCATGGCCACAAGGTGGCCCTACAAGCTCTGCTAATCTGGCCAGCATCACTGTGCAGAGGTCAGGGATCCTCTCCTCTCCTCAGCTGTCCTCCACACTACAGGCTAACATCACAGAGAACCATTGCCATTATCACTTGAGAGGCAGGGCAGTCTAAGACAGACTAAATGTAGCGGAGCAGAACACAACTAGATTCTGTTCCTCATGTTCAGAGCTAGCTCCAGTGTGGCATTTCAGTTCTCCTGCGGGAGAAGATCAACTGTGCATGTGGTTTTATATCCCGGTGTAGACTCTAATTCCAGTTAGACTGCAGTAAATGTAGAAGTCTCTTCTGGATCCCAGCAAACCATCTGGCTGTCTGAATCCCATTCAGCAAGAGTCTGATCCTAAGCAAGTCTTTTTGAAGGGTCCCTTGGAGATGTGTTAGAAGATTGGAGTTTTTACAAGGTGGGTGGGAAGTGCAGAAACTCCTTCTACAGTTCAGTGGTGAGTAAACATTTTGTTCTTATTTTAGTATCTTCAATAACTGGGCTAAAAGGGAAGAAAAAGGGGAAAAAAAAAAAGCACCCTGTAAATACACTCCTCCAAAAAGATCTGCCATGATAAGATTAAAAAGAAAAAGATGAGTATTGTTCCAAAGAGCTTTAATATCTGTTCCCCTTGTAATTCAACAAGACCAATGGACAACTGCAGAAGAACAAATTGAATCAATTCCACACAGTGCAGGAGTAGCACCATTGCCATCTGCATTGTAAGAGGTTCACCGAAAGGCCTGAGCACCACTGCCACAATCCTCTGACAGGTAGCAAAACACTACAAAGACATTTCTCAAAGCCATCATCTGTACCATAATTTTAGTCCAGTACTAAAACATGTTAGCAGATAAGGAAAGAAACTGAAGTTAAATGATAATTAAGATAACTAATTGATTTTATAGCACTTATGACAGCAACAGGTTTACCTTCAACTCCACCTAAACTTATATGTTTTGTTCTTTTACTTGAATTATAACATTTTCTTATTCTTCAAACAAGGTTATATAAAAATACATAGACACATCAGCTGCTCTATTTATTTATAAGATTTCAAATGCTATCAAGTGAGACAGAAGTATAATTTCTAAGCACAGCAAAACAAGGCAGTGTGTCTAACTGACCACTGTAACTATTTGAAGTGGAAGCAGCCAGAGCACATCCTTCCTTTCTACCCCATACAGACTTCTGAAGCGAGTGTTGAGATCACCTTACCTTGCAAGGACTTCAGATGTCTGCTGGGATGATGGCAATCCAGTTGATGACAACAGAGTCTCCATGCTGCCTTTCACTGCCTTCATAGCTAGGGCAACATCATTTCCCAAAGGCCCATTGGAAATCAGTCCAGTCTGTATTGGGAAGAATGAAACGGGAAACTGAAATAAAAACCTGTCAGGACAAGACAAGCTGATTTTGTCAATATGATTTATTGATAACTGTAAAAATTAAGATTCATCAAGTTCACAGGTGGGCTTCACTAAGTGCAAGTTCTTAAAGAAACTTCGTAGCATTTACCTGCAATGTAACGCAGCAAAAATAACATTTAAAAATTAACAGATATGTTTGTTGTTTGATTTAGTCCAGATGGGTTAGTTTGCTTTATTTTTGGTCTAGTACATTATTTTATGTGCTTTCAAATTATTACAAATTATTGCATTTTACTATTTTGCTTGAGTTCCCGTTTCTTAATCATGACAAAAAGCTTTCTTTTTTTCTTGTTGAGGAACAGTCAAATAACTCACTGGCACTATCCACCTCGGGGTTATTGTGGGCTGAGAAGACACCTACAAAAAAGCAAATAAATGCTCATTAGAAAGAGCTGGAAGGAGCCGAGAACATTCTCAAGACAGCACTGCCTCCCAAAACACCAATACTGCCTCCCAGAATGAGCTCAGGTATTTGTCCACCGTCAGCCTTTGAAGCATGCTGGTGATTGGCTACAGATGATGACTTGACAGCGAGAGACAAGTGGCAGTCCCACCGCATACAGCTGGCAGCTGCTCACCTACAGGAAGCCCCTGGTAGCAGTTTCAGCGCAGCGCTCCCTTCCTAAAGGCAACTGAACCCATGGTTTGTTTTTTTTCTGCTTTGTGGATAAAGTTACAGTAGAGCACATTTCTGTGAACAGTTTAAAGGTCCTACTCCTTTCCCCTCCTATTGGAGCATGCAGTGGAACTCCTTTTTCACTGGCACAGATTAAAAGAGATTTTTTAAAATCTGTATAAAAGGGCTGATTTGATTAAAAAGTCATTTTTCCAATATTTACTTTAATCCATACACCCACACATATGTCTCTGTATATACATATGTAAGTGTAATTTCTCTGGAGACTTTCGGAACCCGCCTGGATGCAGCCTTGTGCAACCTGCTCTAGGTGAGCCTCCTTCAGCAGGGGTGCTGGACTGCATGATCTCCACAGGTCCCTTCCAACCTCTACCATCCTGTGACTCTATATACCCAAAAGCCTGAGAATTAGGCTGGCACTTGCAGGTGTACTAAAATAAGAGTACAGGCCCTCGTGGCACAGATACAAGTTAACTCTTCAGGTTCCTTCAGCTACAAAGCTGTAGGGACTACAGCCCCAGGCCAGCCACCTTTCACGCCGCGGGGCACACGCGCGATCCGGGTCAATCACCACGTCACTCTGCCACAGCAGATCCGAGCCCAGTGGACAGATACTAAAGCCAGAAGAGAGCTGATGAGTGATAACCACTGTACATGTTTAAGGAAGAAATTTGGTTTTGAAATACATTTACCCGAGGTGTGGCTTCTGTAAAGTCAATTAGATTCTCTGTCAGTGCTGTTAAGGAAACGTCCTGGTCATCTGGAGTGCTCTATGGAATAAATCAATTTTGAATTGAATTCCCAGTAGTAACCAGATAGGTCTGCTGAATACTCTAGTGGTTTCCCAAGTTACAGACCTATGTCCTTAATGAACACCACTGTTAATGAGGTCTGTTTTTTCATATCTTTCCATGGGATCTTTCTAATAGCCTTTTCATTTCACTTATTCTCATCAGTGTACTGGAAACAATGTCACTGCTGTGCCAGCTGTGGAAACATCCTGTTCTCCTATGTGAAGATGGGGTACTGCACCATTCCACAAGAAGGTAAGCGAGGTCGGTGAGCTGAGTATTTGAACTCAGAAGATGAAACTGATAATTATTCAGCGGGATCAACTACGTAATACTGGTTTAGAGGGACAACAGCTAAAGTGCACGGTGCTTTAGTGATCCAGAATAACCCTTCAGTCCACTGAAGTAACAGCAGAGGCTAATTCTGGACTCCTCTTTTGTTTTGGAGAGGGACAAAAGAAAGCTGATCCCTGAATTACTATGTGCATTTCATGGAGTCCAGTTAAAAATTACCTTACCCTTAAGGCAATGAGGCTACAACAATTAAGCATTTCAATTTAAACTTCTCCCTCTGTGGTTATTTTGATAGGAATTGCCTATGTCAGAATTTCATCACTGCAGTCTCTTTCCTGAAGCATCAAATCATTGGGATATAAGGGGCTCTCCACTAGCGTGAGGAAAATGATCCGTTTAGAAAAATATATGTCAGGCAAAGAACCTGAAAGTACACCCAGAAATGGCCTTTGAAGAGATCTGTTCAATGTCCCTGTCTGCTCCAGAAAGTACTCTCTGGCATTCACTAACGACTGATATTCACTGTGTTATGAGAGGCACGAAGCAAAGTTTGCTGTGCTTGCCTGGAGGCATCAGTAGCTCAAGTGGGACACACAGAAACCTTCCAGGCTAGCAGGTGGTGATACCTTTGAAAGAGCAGCCTCCTCAGCTGGAGCCAGAGTAGGTGAAATGAGCAGGTCCTCACAGTTAGAGACAGTGTTATCCTCATTTAACGCATTACTGCAGGGAGAAAACAGTCTCATCAGCACACTGCCAGGATAGTGTGAAACAGTGCTGCTTCCCGGCCAGCTCAACCCCAGAGCTGACACCAGTTCCACAGGAGGCAGACAGAAGACTGATGTTTGTGAGTATGTTGAAGTTAATGCCTTCCAACTACCTCTGCAGATTACCGCTCTCTTTCATAGTTTCAGCTACAGCTGTGGATACACCCAACAGTATCAATGTCTTCTATCTCAAAGGAGCTTCTTCAGCCATTGTTTCTAACTTGCCTGAAGCCTTCCCTGCCATCCTCTTATCTTCTTCTTTAGAGCCAGGGGCAGCAGGATGTCAGTTATTTCAGTCCCTTCAGAAGATGAAAGACATTTGCTTATTGCTTCCTAGGATACCCACCCCGAGGCCTGGCCTACACTGATGAACTGTTGCAGCAGTAATTAACGATGCATTGGTAAATCTGCTTAGTTAGATGTAGCCTAGCTGCTCAGGAACCGTTCCTCCTCTTTCCAGACCTGGTGAGGATAACCTCCACATGGTTCCCTTACCCCTGAAACATGTTTCTTCTGCATCACTTACGGAACAAAGGTGTTTGAGGCAGGGATTGCTTTCAGCAGCTCTCTGGGGTCTTGAAATACCGGACTGGTTGCTGGGGGGCTGCTTTGTGTTTTGCCTGATGGGAGAATATTCCTGGCACAAAACAAACAAACAAAAAACCAAAACAAACAAACAAACCAAAAAACAGATACAACCTTGCATGGAAAGCTCTTCACGAATCACTTGTTACAGCATATTTTTGAGATCACTAGATGCTTATTTTATTCAATATCCCCATGTCCTCTTTGAGGTCTGACACATCAACTTCACAAGTGATCAAAAAATTACCTGTTGTAACCCCTTAAACTTGAAAAAGCCTGAAATCCCTGTGCCTGAAATCCGACTGAAACTAGCAATCATTTGAGATTCAGCAACTCTCAGGCAACCAACTGTCTGCGTCAGGTTTTAGTACACATTTTTTTTCTCCACAGCTACTGTAAACAGAGCCATCCCCTTTCCCTGTACTGAAGCTGTTCACAGATCAGAAATAACTATACTTATTGAACGTGCCATTGGAACATCATTTATCACATTAAAGTATGGGAGGGAGAATTAAGAGTATGTGGATTACCTTGTATATAATAAAACTTAACAACTACAGTGCTCACTGGTTTTCATTTTGAAAACACTTCACGCTTGCCAGGCTCAGCTACACTATGACAAGGTAAAACACAATGATCATCGAGCCAGTAAGACTGCACTGAACTGCAGGTTCTCAGTGCTGCACGTGGGTAACTAGATCACACGTTTCTCCCCAGTCTATTCAGTACCTGGCTGCAGCATCCTGAACATTGGAATTCTTGACACCTGTCAGACTGTCTTCTCTTACTACCTGAGCAGAAAAAAAATGAACAAAGATATAAATTTGTGATATGCGTTTCCATCTCATCTCAGTTCTGGGATTCACAGAAGAGCCAAGCACCCTCCTCCCAGCATGGAATTGTGCTGTTCATCTGCTGCTCAGAGACTTAAAATATAAATTCTGTCTGAAAACTTCATTGCAGAAATAAAAATCATTCACCAAGGTAGCCAAATCAAATACCAGTATTTGCTACAGAATTTAGCACAACATGCTACAAGCATAGTATTAGTCACAGAGTAATTTCTTGGTTAGAAGGCAACCTCTTCAGGTCATCTGGGTCAACCACCATTCAAACCAGGCCTTGTTCAGGGCCTTGTCCAGTTACACGTTGAGTATCACCAAGGATGGAACTTCCTCCTTGGGCAACTGTTCCAGGACTGGACCACTGTTATTGTGAAGGCTCTCTTACTCCACCTTGGATTTTGGCTCTTGGAGCACCCTTATCTGCAGGCACCTTCTCCAACCCAGGCAATTGAAGAGAAATAAAACATTTGAGAACATCACTGATCTTATCAGTTGAGTATTTACCTTGTGTCCTGCTTCTGCCTGGGCCTTCAGGATATTGCTTTTGATATCTGCTGAAAGCCACGTTGCTGCTGCGATTGGGCTCTCAATTGCATTGTTAAGACATTTATCTGTCAACTTTACCACTTCATCCTAGATGTGAAAAAATCTTTATTAGAAGCAGTTCCCAGACATGCAAAGGTCTCAGCTGAAGTTTATTAACATCTCTAAATAACAACAAGGCTCTGAGTGAATGTCAGCAGATTTATACTAAAATGAAAGGAATTTATTTCCTTTATTTTGGAATTCAGTTGTAAACTCAAAGGAAAACATAACGTAAACCAAGCACAATTCTTAAAAGTGGAGATGCAAAGTGCTATGCTAAAAACAGAGCATGCAAGAACTGAGGTGGACCCTAAACCTGCAGCCTAGTTTACTGATAGGAGATCAATGTAGCAGCCATCGAATTATATCAGCGTAGCCTAACTATAAGTTGATCATTTACTCTCAAATGCAACTTGGGAAGATTTTTACCTCAAAATCGACTTATAAATTAGAACAACAGTTTAATGTGCTATTAGCTACCTGTCCCATCACTGATTATGTCAGAGAAAACTGGCAGCCCAATACATGAAGATAATTAAAAATGAGATACCTTTCACTACAGTATATTTCATTACATGAATTGCATTTTTTAATTATAAAATGTTAATTAAGCATTCAATCTACTAATTGCTATTTGATTAGTGACAGAAGTTAATTAACTGAGTGGAAACTAAACCTTGTGACCTTTCTCCAGGGTATGACTCAGCAGGGGGAGACAGAGTCCTGCTCTCCTTACCATATGCCACCCTCGCTGGTGAAGATAGCTCTGCAACACACCCTGGAGCAGACACAGTCCTGCTGCACTCCTACTTGCACCAAGTGCAGCATGGCCAGATGGAATGAAGCCCACCAGATAGAGAGCAAGCAGGGGAGAAAGTTAAAGAGAGGAAAAATACCTGTCCCCCCCACAGCTCTTCATCCACTTATAGCTTTTTTCATTCACTAGAAATGCTAGTGAGAACTTCTAGGTATTTGGTCTTTAGAGAAGGTGAAAACATTTTCTTTTCTTCTGTCCCTCTACATCACCTTTTGGAGTATCCAAAAAAGGAACTTAGGAGACTATCTGAAGGAGAACCTCTTTTGAAATTTTGACCCCAGTCTGCTTTGCAAAATATTCAAGGGTCACAGTCAACATAAAAAGGTGTAAGGACCAATCACCAGCGTTGCTAATGACTACTGCTAGCAGATGTTAAAAGATGCACATTCACATAGTTCATAAAGACTAAAAGAACAATTTAATTATTAAACATGTTAGTGTTTTTATTTTAGAAGATGCTGGAATTTGCCAAAAGTCTGGAATAATTATAATTAATCATTATTATTTGTACAGCCTCAGTACCCAACTATGATAATCCTTAAATCCTTACACTGCACCTTACTGAACCATATGCTGCATGGAACAGCCCCTGCACAGAATTTCTGATGCATTCTTCCAGTATCAGTAAGATAGTGAATTTCATTATTTTAACAGCACACCAGCACACTGGTGCTTTAAGCAGCATTTTGTATTTTAACTTCCTCTCAGCTTCCTCCACCTGAACAATCAGTTTAATTAGATCGTTTTACTCTATCAGTGATTAGATTCACAATTTTTGAAAAGTTTAGTACTATTAAGAAATATTTTAATGTAATCAATTAATTTTAATGTACCATCAAGGAAATATTTCCATCAATACTGAAGATATTTTTTTCTCAATCCTTTCTATTTTGTGCTTGAAAAAAGCACTGGTATTTTACTGGGTTTTTAGTGGAAAGAGCGTGTAGCTAGAAGGGAAAGCATCTGGTACCTGACAACGCCTCAAGATGTCTAATTTACAAGACATTTCAGTTGCTCACATCAAATAGTAAAGCTGCTGGGGTTTGTCAATACTCTAGCTTGTTACATTTTTTTTATTGTTTCCATGTACTAGACAAACTCTATTTGTACTCTATTCTTCCCTCAAAATATGAAGCTTGGCAGTGATGTAAAAAGGGAAGGAAAGATTAAAGTCAGCAGCAGGGCATGTGATTCCAACCCTCTGTGCTTTCAAGCATCATTTCTGGTGCCACTGAAAATCACCTTGTGCAGGGAGATGGAGTCTAATACAAGCACATTTTGGAGCAACTTCCACTTGTTTACAAATCACAACAAATTCAGAGAAATAAATCCCCCATTTCCTCGCATTTCTAACTCTGGAGCAGACTTTGAACATGGGCAATCAGGGTGAGTTTTTTATTGTTCCTTTCACTTTAGAAGTTGATGAAAGCAGAGCCTGGGTGTATTTAAGAGCTATTTGCCCTCTTTTGTCAGATCTGGTCACTGTGCTAGTGAAAGCTGGGAAAGGACAAAGTCGCATTCTTCCATCCCAACTGATTTTGGCAGGGAGCAGCAGCGAAGAATGCAGCCATTCATTCCTCCCTTACCCAGCTCTCATTCTAGAAAGACTTCCCTTTTTCTCCAAAAGAACAGAGATAGCTAGATAAATATTTTCCTACCAAAAAAACCAAAATCAATCAGTCTTGATTGATTGCAAGTATAGAACTACAGAAAGACAACTGTCAGGCCATCTCTGACCCCTGAAGGGAAATAAAGATTTTCAGTTAACAAAGCTGAAATGAACAGTTTGTTGGCATTTGACAGTGTTCCTTACGATTATGACGTTCAGGATGCAGCTCTGTCTTCCTTAGCAGAAAGCCAATGCTTTCCCCTGATCAATTTTACCAAACATTTCATGTGCTGTAACTGTTTGTAGATAGGTAGGGATATCACACACTGGTAAGACTTAAGGGAGATGAGACATGCTGAAATCGTTTCAGTGAGAACACTGCATTCATCTGAAGTAACAGCAAGCTCCAAGATGTAAGCTTATGGCAAGGTTTTAATGGATACATTGCAATCCCATCGAGTTCAGTCAGAAGACACCACAAACCCCTCTTTTACAAACAGATTAAGAACAGAAGAAAGTGCAAGAGGTGAGCCAATAGGTACACTTTGTAACAAACACCATGAGTGGAAATACATATTTTTTTGACAGCAGCCTTCAAAAGCAGGAAACACAAGTGCTTTTGACAGTTATTCTTAGGTCACTCTTTTCAGGGTTCATTTTCAAACCATTAACCTTCATCCTTAATCACAACAGGGTGTGCTCAGTTGGTGCTACTGTAACCTACTTGTCTTTGCAACTTGAAGCATACAGAATTTAAAGTATACAGAGTGTCTAATCTTTGTCTGACTTGTTAACACTCTCAGGTGACCTCTTGGTAAACTACACCACAGGCTTTACTGCATCTTTTCTACCCAAGGAGAACCACCTATGGATCTACACTTACATTTTCATAATGCAATTTGCACATTCTTCCTGAAAGTTGAAGTCTCTTTTACCCCAAGAAAGAATCATTTGCATACTGTTGATCCATACATCACCTATGTCTCATTTATGCAAATGTTCCTGCTCTCTAATAAGGTTACTATCACCCCAGTATCTGTAACCTCTGACAGCCAGTTACTTGGCACCTCATATGACAGCATCTGGATAACTGACTGTACCATATTGGCAGCTGTTTGTTAGATTAGCTCATTACAGGAATCTTATCTTGCTTCCTATGTATTAGCCATGATGTAAAAACCACTAAGCCATTTTTGTTCTGTTCTGTTCTCTCCATTTAACCAACTAAATGTCCGTCCCCGTCCCCGCCCCCCCCCCGAACTAAAACAGAGCTCAATAAGCAAAAATACTCTGAAATTAACTGAGTTCATTTGCTTTGGTTTATGCAGAGGCAGTGTTTTGGCATAACAGGACCTATAGGCTACTGACTAATCTTCTTAGAGACTTGGTAATCTTTGCAATGCACTCACCAAGCAGAGGGGTGCCCAAGGCATCCCTGACAACAGTCCTTAAAGGGGACATGAGCCAAAGAGCCCCCAGCACCAAGCATACCTAAGCAGCTGTCCGTGCCTTCTCTCACACAGAGCGGGGAAGACAAATGCTCAGGAACGGGCTCAGCCAAACACTAAACACCAATCTTGGCACCTGGCTCATTTTACTATTGAGGAAGCAAGAAAAATCATAGCTGCTTCACAGAGTTAGATAAATCCTAGGGCCTCCCTGCAAGGGAGGGTAGTACAAGCAGAGATAACACTGCCAGGTGTTTTACTCTCTCTGCTTGTTCAAAGTACAATAAAGCACCTAAAGCTTTAACACTGGGGGAAGCAGAGAAAGGGAAAATCTAAATTCCAAATTTTTTAAAGCTCATTAAAAGCAAGAATATCCTGCATGGGTGCAGTTGTCTGATATCCAGTGAATCCGCGGAAGTTCACTGCTGTGGTCAAGGGAGGATCCTGTCCTCTCCTTCCCTTCTAGCAACACTACTTATTTTCACTATGGCTCTGGCATTTCTTTGACCCCTTCCATGAACCTTCTTGACTAACTACTCAACAATTTAAAGAAGTTGTTAAACAAAACCAAACCAAACCAACAAATCAAACCCATACCTTAACAAAAAGTTCAAAACAAAAAAAAAGGTACAATTTTTTGTTTGCCATTTTGTAGGCAACATTGGTTTACTGAAACATGGAATGATTCCTGGAGATGACAGAGAAGGAAGCCAGGAAAGCCAGAG
Organism: Actenoides lindsayi; assembly: GCA_025331215.1. Taxonomy (NCBI): domain Eukaryota; kingdom Metazoa; phylum Chordata; class Aves; order Coraciiformes; family Alcedinidae; genus Actenoides; species Actenoides lindsayi. The sequence continues at coordinate 19,234 of WTSP01010415.1, forward strand.
CCAAGAGGAGCGAGGGAGAAGAGAGCCCTCACCCTGTTCAGGGCACTGAAACTCGTACTTCAGCTCAGCTGCCTGTGGAAATGCAGCGTGACTTGCTCAGAAGGATTTATGAGGGTGCTAAATCAAAACACATCATTCCTCTCTATATAAACACACAGAGCACCAACACCTACTCCAGAGAGCAGGTAAAAACTGGTTACTTAACAGGAAGGACGGATCATCAGCAAATCTGACTCAAAACAAAACGTCAAAATAACATTCTGGGAGGGTTACCAAAGGCAACTGAAAAACACCAGAAAAGTAGCTCACCCCCTCAAAAAAGAGGGTGAATTATACAACACCGTACAGTTAGTAACCTACGGATAAAGGCAACGGAGGAACACTTGAGGCATTTATGCCTTTTACTCCCACTGATTCTAGAAAATTCCATTTAGGCTGCAGACTGCCTGTGAGCACGCACACCTCTGACCCCCAGCTTCAGCTCACTGCCCTGGCACACACAGGTTTATATACAACAAAGCCTTTCTAGTTCCTTTACTATCCCCTCAATATTACTCACTGATATTATTGAAAAACAATTTTGGCAACAGCCCCGGGGTAAGCAGAAGACTTTTCCCAATGACCTGCCCAAAAGCCAGTGACTCTGCCCAGAGGAAAGGAGCCCAAGTACCTGCACGTTTATGTTCACGTTGGGACGGTCACTCGGCACAGGGCTGCTGCGTTCCGTCTCCACCTGTTTCAGTTTTAGGAATGTGTCTTCAAATGCTGAAAAAGACAGAAAAGATATCATCTTCCCCTTGTCACTGTGGAGTTATCTGACCTGTAACCTGCATCCTTCCTGAACTAGCATTCCATTCGTGGGGAAAAAAAGCCCAAGGATGGGGGAAGCCACCTGCCCAACCTTCAATGCAGCTTCCAAGCCTACAGACTGCACGTACCTCATCACGACACCCTGCACTCCTGCGAGTTCATTTACCCAGCCAGTAGCAGTGAACAAGGAAGCAGCAACAGTTAATTGCTCAGATGGTTGCACTTCACTCTATTTGAGGCTAAAGACAGATCCTATGAGAAACTGACTTTTCCCTTGTATGTCTGTCCTTGGAAATAAGATGCTTCCAACTGAATTGGGCGGAGCTGAGTGACTGTTGTCCTCATGGTAGGTAAAACTGTCCTTATGCATATAATCCAAGGGAGATTTCTCAAACACTTCTGGATGTTTCTAAGGAAATTACTCCACAACAACCTAATCAGATACCTGTGACCCCACACAGCACGATAACAGGGAAAAATCTGTAAGTTTGCTTACGGTCAGAGTCTGCTTTTTCAGCAGCAGCTTCCTTTATGCCAGGATGAGGGCAACTAAGAGCCTCTTCTGCATCTCCTGTTGCCAAGCCAACAATTGGACGGCCTACGGCATCGTCAACACAGGTTTCTGGCAACTCCGTGCTGTCTAGCAAATCAACAAGAGGTATGCTGCACAGGCAGAAAGATGGGCAGAGAGAGATATGCAGAATCATGTTACTACTCTTCCTGTAACAAGAAAAAGCTTTAACACACACACACACCCCATCTCTTTTTTCAAGATGTCTTCTGGTAACCAGACACATTCTGTAAAAACTGTTTCAGGTAACTAACAGACTTACAGTGAATTAAAAAAACCCAACAGCATAACCCAAAACAAACAAAAAATCAAAAAAGGGAGCATTTCCTGTCTATAGAAGTGACTTTGTAACAGAACAGGTCCACATTGCCTGCTGCTTCCTCACACAGCGGTAGAAAAAGTGAAAAGGGAAGGAGGGAAATTTTTATCCATTAAATACACTTTCTGGAACAGCCATCCGAACTTTTTCCTAACAAACTCAAGGTACTCTTCAGGATTTTTACACAAGAGAAAGAAAAGTTAGGAGGAGGGAAGTTGATACTGTTCACAGAAAGCTATTTGTACAGCACTTCACTCAACACTTGTAAATAGAACAGAGAGCAGAAGGGTGCACTGCACAGGTCTGCACCGACACCGTGTCAGAGTTAGACATAACTATAACTAACCAGTTTCAGGTTTATTAACATGAATGAAATCTTAACAGTCACAATATTTTAAGTGAACCACAGCATGTACTCTGTTAGGATCACTTGTTCCACCTCCTTTGCTTTCAAATGGAAAAGTCTCCTTTATATTTTGTCCTACCATGTGTATTTACAACAAAAATAGAAAAAACAGTTACAAAACCAAGAGTTCTATTATGATGCTTATGCTGTGCATAGTCAGGAATCTCATCCACCTCTTCCACGTTCAGGAACAGCTAAAGCAGTCCTAACAGCAAACTGTAACAAACACAGAAACAACAACTGCTGCAGAACATGACGGTCAATCAGACAACCTGGGCACACAGCAGCCATTTGATTGTCACCCCTCTCAATCAACAATCACACCTTCATACGGTTTGGTTGCAATATTGGTTTAAGAAGAAAAATCAATCACTTCTGAAAGTCCTGTCCCAAAGACGACAACAATGATACCAAGCAAGTACCCACCATAACAGAACTCACCCTTGCACAGGGCTTGAGACACTTCCTAGCTGACAGTTTAGACCAGCTCCTCCCTGATCGCTACCAGGTTAATGCCCCTTGCCCCCCTCCAGCCCCTCGAATTTGGAAGCAATCCCATGTCACTAGAGGCTCCAGGAAAAAAAAACTCCTCCCTCCAGCTCAAGCACCCGAAAGAATCCTTCCAATGTGAAATATATACCTCTGAAACAGATTACAGGATATCACCATTTTAGTGCTAATAACGTACAAATCATCTTAAGGCAATTAACTGCTGAGAGGCAAACTGAAGTCACTTGCTTGATTATCTTAAAGGAGGGAAGAAGAATCTACTAGCAAAGCAAACAGGAAACTTTTCAACGTACTGCACAGCCTCTCTTTGCACCACTAATGGGAAATGGCAAGCAGCAGATAGTCTTGCAAGGGGGGAATGATGGATACAGAGAACTTCAGTTATTAGAAGTAACAGGCAGGAATAGATGCTCTTCCAATTAAGGCAACAAAGAAGCGAGACTGAATCCCATGCCTTACTATCAGAGGATGCCTCTGCATGAGACTGAAAATGGTTTCACGTGAAGCCAACACTTTTCTTCCTATTTTCTGACAGCTTTCTGTAAATAGCCTCCCAAATGCTTAATATGACAACCAGTATAGGAAGTTCAGATTTTGCCTGCAGCACAGAGTGGTACTGATGCCACGGTACGTTGAGGCTTCTATGAACTCCACATAAGATGATGCTGATGTAGAGCACCAGTAACACTTCTTTGTGCTGTAATCTTTTAATGCTTTTCTTAGCATAGCAGCGCAGTGGAGGGGGAAAAAAAAAAAAAAAAGGGGGGTGAAAAATGAGATCTATCTTAATTAGAAAACTGCCAGGATAATTATACCAGCCTTCCCCCCCTCCCCCAGCCATGACAAGTGCAGTAACATTTACTACAGACCAGAGAGCTGATTCAAAAACCTGCCTGCTAGAGATAAGGGCAGTCTTGAAATCTGGTGCCATATTCACATGGCACACTCAATGTCCAGTGTTACTCCAACAGCAGCGTACCACTTACATTAAGGTGATGAAAGTTTGCAGAAAACCTTACTGCCATTTGATGAAGAACTGATGAAGGCAGCACAGACGACTGCGGTCAGCCCCTTCAGCTCCACCCCTGCATCACAGTGGGGCCTCAAGGAAACTAAGTGAATTTTAGGCAGACTCAAAAGAAGCCTCCTAAACCAAGATTGATGTAGGAAGTGACTGTTTTGCCTTTAGACCCTCTGAAACACCTACTCAGCTACCCTGAGATAGGCAGTCACAAGAGGAAAATCATACTAGGGAGATCCTCAGCCACTGGAATGTTCAAGTACAAAAGATGAGTTCCCACAAAAGCATTAAATTGTTTGAGACCACTCAGATTCTTCACCCCCTTCAGAGGATCTGCAAGAAGTCTACCATGCAGACTCCATAAATAGCCAGACTACCCAAGTAAAAATCATAAGATACTATTTTCATCTCTGCACAGAATTTCTGACTTCCCTTACAAAACACTGATGAGCTGTCAGGCCAATCATGAGGGAAATAATAAAAAGTCTCCCAGGAAAAGCAGGGCTCCTACGACAGTCAGTGTGCAGTACTCAAGAATGAAATGGGCATTAGCTTTCCACACTCTTGTATTTACCCACATACCAAGGGATATTTGAACTCTGCATAGTAGCAAGTGCCAGACTTTAGGTTTTCAGAACCAACTTCTATCAGCATATTTTAAGAAATATTTTGAGGGGAAAGCTGATAAATGACACTAGGTGTTCAAGCCATACAAAGAATTATGAATACAGGAATAATCAAAGGGGTTTAGTGCATGGAAAAGTTTGTCAACCCACTAATAAATCACAGAGAAGTCCTTACGTGCTCAGGGAACTGCCACAGTTAAGGGAGTTAGCTACTGCATTATTTCTTCTTTCTGCTTGACAAACATATTATTAGTGTGTACCATACAGCACACAATGCAGGTCATGACTGAGAAAACTGTCAGTTACAAAGGGTATGATTTAACAACAACAAAAATTCCTAGTTGAAAAGCAAAACAGCAATTGATTCTAGTTTATGAAATAAAATCTGCAAAACATATTAACTATCCCAGTAAGCTTCAAGAGAATTCTTTGCACGTAGTCTAATTTGAAACAGCATGGAACACCATGCAAGCTGATTTACTTTTTTCAAACTGGTAAGGGACACAGAATAGTTTTTCACATCAACACTGCAAGGTAGTACAAACAGCCTGAAACTCTTTGTATGCCCCAAAGTGAAGGAAATTAATTATGTTGTACCTGAAGGTAAGAACAGTAGTAAATTTAAGCCTGTCACGTTTTCAGATTTATTTTTTTCCTAAACAAAAATGCAAAACATTCAGAAGGGAAAAAAACCCAAAAACTTCCTTTTCCTTTTAAAGTGAGGAAAGCAAAAGAAAAAATCCTGGAGATGTATGATCCTACAAATGGAGAATGTTTCCACACAGTCAGTTTCTAATCAAGCAGGCTGAGTCCCACCTTCTGAGACTTCTGCTGTCTCCTGTTTGTTCGAAAATAATTCCAAATGCTGACAGAGTAATACATGCAAGCCAACAACTACAGGAAAGAAAACATCCCTAGCAAAAGGTGCAGGCTGCAAAACCTTTGTGGATATTAAGCAAAGCTCCATCACCACCCTACTGTTTGGAAAGACATCCATGTGTTTCCTCAGTGCTATCCTTAGAGCACATGACCTATCCCTCTAAAAACACAGCTAGGTGGTGTTGGTACCAGTGTGGTACAAGTTCTCTGCCTGCTATCGAGAGCTGTCACTTACCCTAATGGAAAACAAAATAATTCTCCCTAAGTCAACCAAGTCAAACTAAAATAAGCATAGCATAGAGCAAAATCAACCCTCAGGATGTACATGAGATTCAAAGCCACATAGCAAAAGCATGAAACATATATCACACTAAAACAAATCAGTTCCAAGGGTAGATGGATTTCAGGCAACCAGGGTTGTTTCCCCTATCCTGGATCTCAAGTAGCAATGCTGTCATGCAAAAAAATCTACTACGAAAACTGTAGCCAGAGCTTTAATTACCAAACTCGCAGCTAGTCCCAGGGCGGTCCATGACAGAGGGCTGGGACACTTGGCACTGGTGAGACACCTGGGGAGTGCTGTGCCTAGCTCTGGGCTCCCTTGGACAAGAGAGACGTGGACATACTGGAGGGAGTGAAGCAAAGGGCCACAAAAATTATCAGGGGTCTGGAGCATATGACATAGCAGGAGAGGCTGAGAGAGCTGGGACTGCTCAGCCTGGAAAAAGCTCAGGAGGATCTTATCAATGTATATCAAAGCTGGACGGGAGGGAGTAAAGACAACAGCCAGACTCTTCTCAAAGGAGTCCAGAGACAGGACAAGAGATGATGCACACAAACTGAAATACAGAAGTTTCCACTTAAACACAAGGAAAAAAATAATTTCTTGCTCTGAGGTTGGTCAAACACCAGAACAGGTTGCTTGGAGAGGGCAGGAAGTCTCCATCCTTGGAGATACACAAAACCTGACTGGTATGTTCCTGAGGAACCAACCTGCTGTACATTACTCTGCTTTTAGCATGGGGGTGGACTACGTGATCTCTACAGAGGTGTCTTCCTACCTCAGCTATTCTTTAACTCTGTGATAGCAACACAAAACTTCTGATACCCAAGGAATCAGCCAGTACTTGCAGTAGCCTGACCACTACACAAGCACATCCGAACTTAAAACTCTGTGACAAAACAGCAACTCGTTATTGCAAAAACATTCCTGCATTTTTAAAACATAAGGATCCCAAATTCCTGCACTCAAATTAGTGGCTTCTCCTTCATCTACACAGAAATTATACAATATTTTAAAGTTAAAACACCTGTTTTTATTTACATATTCCTGTGGAACTTCATAAAAAAAAGAAACAAAGTTTGCTTCGCTCCACTTTTGCAACATCCACCTTGCAAAATCTGAAACTAAAAATAGCACAACAGATTGCTCTAATCACCTCTGTAGATCCCACAAATCTTTAATATGTAGCTTGCATATTTTTATTTTTTTTTAGCAGAGTCGTAAACTAGAGACTCGTATATCACTTCTTTTCCCCTGTCAGATGCAAGGGTAAGGTGGCCAAAGTATCTCAGGAAATATTAAGTTATGTCCTGGCTGAGATTTACTTTCTTGGTTCTTCAGGGCTGGAAAAAATCAAAACAGTGTTTTTGTATTTCTGAGCTCTTTGGCAATTTGAAACTTACTCAAATAATTTGAAAATCATTCAAACACCTTCTTTATCCTAAAAGTCCAATGTAAGTGATATTCAAAAGTGTTCTACCACAATTCTTCATCTTTTTAAAAGCAGCTAACTTCAGAAAACACATGAAAACACAGTGTGTTCAAGGGGAAAGGTAGTTCTTCATGTTGCTAAAGGCCCCCACGAACACCAATGAACCATGAAGCTGAAGTTTTAACCTCTGACTTAACAATTAACCTCATGAATCATATGGTAGAACCGGTGTTTGTCAGAAAATATTTCTGTTTCATTTCTACTGGAGCCCGGCAGCAAAACAACCAAAAATTATCTGGAAAGAAAAAAAAATTAAAAATTATGATAAATAAATTTTTTTAAAAATTACTCTTTGTCTTTTCAGGAGTTCTGATAATTTTATTCTTAAAAAATTAAAATAATTCTATTCCATTTCCAAACAATATTTTTCACAAGAGGACTTGTTAAAAAAGCAAAAGGTTAGTTTTCAGATCAACCATCTATCTTAGATACTTTTAATAATCATTGTTCAAAAGGAGGGACAGTTCCATCCTCCATCTCTTCAAGATTTTTGAACCCACATTATAACTGGCTAGTTGCATGTGCAGTTTTATTACCAACGTGACTTCCTGCACAGCTAGCTCTCAAATACAGCTACTTAAATCTTTCCATTGTTAAGAAAAACCTTAACACAATTAAAAAGATATATATATATACACACACTCTTTTTAAAGGAAGAGCAATGGGTGGCTTCTGGTTTATATGTTGTTTTTTAGTTTAGAGTCTAAACACCACCAGCACAATACGCAGAGCCTTTGTAAGAGAAGCTTCCCCCCCGCCCCGTAGTCAGATTCGGGTCTGTTGTCCTTATCTCAGAGACAGCTCAAAACGTCATTTTCCAGCCTCTGCTAGAAAGCAGTCTCCAAGTCCAGAAAGGCCCGGGTCTCAGAGACTGGTCATGGTGGTTTGGCCAGCATAGGTACCAGCCCCGCTACGCGTTGCCGCGCTCTTCCCACCGCGCTCGTGGCCGCCAGCGGGGTGCTGTCCCTCCGCGGGCCGGGTCCTCGGCGGGGCCCACGCGGCCCACAGGATTCCACCGCGTTGGCAGCAGTCGGCAGCGTCAAAGGGCCTGGATCGTTGGGGAGCGGGAGGGGGCACAATTAGTAAACAGGTACGGGTGGGAAAGAGGGTGGGAAAGTAAAGCAGAGGTGAAGAGGAGAAGCGCGATGCAAAAGGGCGAGGAAGAAGGGCACTGCCGGAGGGTGAAGGCTGAAGGAAAGAGGCGTGCCAGTGGATGTGCGCATGGCGCCGTCAAATAAACCCTTTTCTGCTCAGTATCATACAGGTTTTTGCAGAAGTCTGAAATGACAAGCTAAGCCTTCTCGTGTATATATTATCTTCTACCCTTGCCAAATGAAAAGCACTTCGTATTCCAAACCACTTCCCAAAACTGAGCAAGAACCATGTGCGTTTTACAGATGGGAGAAACTCATGTGATGGAGGAACAAACCTCCCAAGTACACAGCACATTTTAGTTGCAGGAAGCTGAAAGGGTTTAAGTGGCAGCTCCAAACATACACCCTGAAACAAGCAGCTATAGGCAACATCAGTTTTCAATGTAGATTCTAAGGCAAGTTAACAGATCAGGAGAAGAAAACAGAAACTCAGAAAAGCGAGCATTACTGTGCAGGAGCAAACAGTAGAGCACACAGATATCATTCACAATTTAGGCGACTATGGGACTGAAGACTATTGAAGAAGCTGCCTGTAGCTGTACTTGATTAACAGAGAAAGGACTTAGCTGGAAAAAGATCCATTTTCAAAATGGTCACCATACAAACTAAACCCTTGCCTTCCGATTTCGCATGTGAAGGCATAATGGTTCATAAATGTTACATTTTTAATTCCTACAATGAACACCACAGAAATGCCTTGCACAGTTATGGACAGTCTATGCCATGGGTGGAATAAAGTTCTCAAAACGCTAGAAAGAGGTGCAGGGGAGAAAACTCATCAATTTAAATGGTGTTCTGAAAAATATTTTTATGCAGGAGCAAGAAAACTGTAAGGCCTCAGGCACAAGCAGCTCCAAAGCAGCAGGGATAAGCAATTTAACAAAACAGTGGAATTTCAAATGACTTCAAAAACTGGACTGTGATCTGTTGTCCGTGTTGTACTAAGATCCTGCACTGGTATGGTTTAGTGGAGGCTGATGCAAGGGACAGTCAGGTATCAGAAACAGTGCCTGGAAAAAAGCACTCTCTCCAACTAATCAAGCAAGGCAATTCCCCAAACAAACATATTCTTTCAGTTTAATGTAAATTCTCTGTTTAATGACCCAAATCTAAACAAAGTAGAAACATTGTTGTTGTTCATCTAGAGGGGTCCTGGACAGCCCCTAGCTCATACTCCACCTTCTCATGTTCCAGAAAGGCTGGTGCAACATTGCCAGCCCTGCCAGAACTGCCAAGCAGCCAGCGCATGAGTTGGAAGATGACATATGTGAAGGCAGGGAAGCAGAAAAGCACGCAGGGCTCACAGCACCAGTGAATGCTTAACGCTCAGGGATAGTCCTCTTTTAGAAAAGAGAGAGGATGGATAAAAAGGTCACCCATGGGCAAATTCAGAGTTTTGGTTTTCGTGAAATATGCCGAGGAAGTGACCTGTGAAGACTCAAGGCTACAACCCTCAACAGTTTGTTTTCTCATTTTTCTAATTTAAGCAGTTAAGTGAAAGCTACATCCACTGGAAAGCAAAAAAAAAAAAAAAAAAAAAATTACTTGTCCCACAAAAAAGGAAAAAAAATCCTAAAACCTGTCTCAGCACATAAACAGCTTCTTGAGAAAAGACTACAGTTGGAAAGACACCAATTGTGTTCTAGGCTTCCCAGCCTTGCAGCTAGTACTTTCAGACCATTCCAGACCAGTACAGTTTTCCAGTACTGACTATTTTAAAGGAATGGAGCAAAGAAAAAAAATTAAAATCCTAAAATCCTTCCCTATCTGGCAAAGTGTTTTCTACAGTCTGGCACAACTGCTGTTGGCAGCTGCAGCATTAACATTTTAAATTAAAGGAAACATTGACATTAGGACAGGATCTAAGCTGCAAGGCAGCCAATACAGGCATCTGCCAAGCAGAGCACAGAAACTCACGAGGTCGGGACCTCACTTCTAAACCCCTTCAATCTATCCATCTACAAAATCCCCCGTCCAAAAGATTTTGGTGTTCTCAACAAACCTTGGCAAACTCTCTCTAAAAGAAGACTATTTTTCTGACAGAAAGTAAAGATAATTCATGCAGAAAGAGACCAATTACAGACAGTAGCAGTTGAAAAGAGATCTTGTTAGTAGCATTGAGAAACCAAGACTTGAAGACACAAGAGCCAAGTCACAGCCTCCACAATAAATACGTATGTTCTGGCCATTATATTAACCTAACCCCACTCCCTAGCTAGGAAACCAGAATGTAGCTCAGTTGCTGACTCAGCTCCCAGGTGTTGTCTGCTTCCTACAGCTGGATCTGCCCTTTACTACAGGCAGTACTATTTCCAGTGAATACATTAAAACTCCTTTGCCAGAATACAACTGCTTTCAGTAATAATATGTCTGTAAGTAACATTACAGATACACAGTATAAGTGCTACACTCGATTGAAACACATCAATTGCCAAGAAGCTTGTTTTCTTTATGGCATACTGTCTGGGGTTACATGCAGGTATATTTTATAGTCACTCCCACTCTTCTACAGACAAGCTATGCACTGTGGCAGCTGGCGCCTATGCTTAGATTCCTTGACAATGTTAAGACAGACAAGGCACAAATTCTTAATCCTAAGCCAGGCGTACCAAGACCAAAACTGAAACAGAATGGCTACAGAGCCCTCTCTGCTTCTGCAGACAAGCAGCGGCATTTCAGCAAGCAACAGAAGCCTTGCAAATACTAGCAAGAGCACTAGCATGAGTCAGATACCCAAGAAGAGCTGTTTGCAGCAAGTGTCAAACATTTCCACCAGAGGAAACACCAGTTTCTAGCACACATCTTGCAGTTAGACCAAAAGAGTACAAATAAAACCATATTGAGAATGCTGAAGAATAAAGAAACCACCACCTTTCACCCACCACCATGGAAGGAATCGAGCGATCAACAGGATCTCACCACAGACAAGCACAGATTTCAGATACTAGACAAATCAAGGGCAAAAGAAAGAAAACCAGCATTGATCATATGTTCCGATTGGTATTTCAATTAAATGCAACATAAAGTAGAATCATCATCCCCTTTATAATCCAAAATCCATAGTATTAAGTCTTTAATCATGAAGATTTACAAAATCAAATTACATTTGTCACAGTACTGTTAGAAGCAGGTATCATCTACTCTTAAAAAGACAGCGAAGCAAAAGTCGGTTCATATACCTGACCGTGGGAGAAGGATATTTTCTCTTGAGGGCTGAAACTGCTTAGGATAAGAGCTTTAGTGTTGCTCCATTCCACCACTTCTGACCTGCAGAGTCTCGCATAAACCAGAATTACCTTTCTAGGATAAGCCATAACTGCCTCTGAATGCAGAAGAAACTGCTAAAGTTAAGATGATGTGCGCACAAGTACTGGGTTGATATACGTCAGTTTTGGTTTTGAAATAGCTTTGCAATATAGAATTACTTTAAGAAAAGATAAATGACATATACATTTATCTTCAAACAAATCATCCTCATTTTGAGATGCACCCAATCCATAAAACAAATACTCAGATCACATGAAATCAAAGCTCTTATCTTCAGCTTGTGTCATTTTCCTCAAGCTCCCACTCTACCCAAGGTAATGAGAAAAAATCAGCTTGCCCATTTCAAACGGTTCAAAAGATGATTCACAAGGATACTGGTTTACAAGGTTCTGCATTTTGTTAAGGATCAAGGTAAGTCCTTGGGCCCCATGATACCAAGCAAAGGGTTACAAGAAGCATTATGGCAAATGAGAAGGACCTAGTTCTCTCCAAGACTTGAAACTTTTGCTCCTGACTTAATCATTTCTTCAGCCCCTGAAGGAATTTTCTTTTGTTTGGCAGTGACTAAGCCTGTTGTCTTCACCTCCCCACACTACAATCACAGTGACAAATGGCTGCATCATCACTAACTTGACTGTCAACTTTTAAGTGCAGATAGAGAAACAGCCACTTGAATCATGCATAAGCAAGCAAAATCCATTTCCCAGCAAAGCAGAACGTACCACTTCTTATCTTGCTGGCTGGCTCCTGGGCTCCTTGGGAGGTTTTCTATTTCCACTAAGACTGGGGCAGAAGGAACCGCTGTTAGGACAGGCAGGTTTGGCTTTGCATTCCAGCTCTTTGGAGACAGAATATGAGCAAGTTACTATACACACAGTAATGAAACGATGACACGTGACACATAACAAACCATACCACCACTTCTCCTTAAGCACAAAGCCAAAGCACGGCTGCTGTCTTCCATTATTTCCATGGCACTGGATACCTATGCCCAGTCTTTTCCAGTACTGCACACAGTACTGGGATCATAATAAATCCAAGAGTGCTCATACATTTCAGTAAAAAGCTATAGCCTGCTGTGTCCTCTTAAAATTCAGTAAAGTGTTGCTCCTGCAGGTAACTGCAGTAACTATCAGTGCCTTTGGGTTGCAGGCCTTTGGACTGTCATTTGAAACAGAACTGCTCCTGGAAAAAAAAACACAATCCCTTTTGCACAGAAAGCAAAAGGCTGGACAGAGAGTAATCTACCAGCAGAGATTGAGTATTTTAATGTTAAACCAAATGATAATCCTGTTTCCACCAATATGTGAACCTTCGGGTTGCGCTCTGCATCTCATGCGCTCCAGAAAAGAGTTTACAACCTCCAAGTCCTGTTTTTTGATACTCAGAAGGAGAATTACTTTACCCTAATGTCCCTTTTCAGTGAAACAAGGTATTCTGTGTTCAAGTACTGAGGGGATGAGTGTCTCTGATTTCCTTCTCAAACTCAAAGAACACTGAATTTTTGCTAACAACGTATTATTTAACTTGGGAGGTGCATTCCCTTCTTTCAGAGAAAAAAAAATACTGTAACCAGGAATCAACATAAATGCTGATGAATCGTGCCCCCTTTTTTATAATGTTACTTGGCATACAGAATTAATGTGCTTTGGATAATAACAACTCTCACACAAAGGTACTTTGTGTGCCTATGAAAATCTGTATCTATAAATAGTGTAGATTTTATAGTACTGGGGCATGAAGTATCTTCCTTACTCAAGCTAAATTAACCAATTACCTTGCTTGTAAATTAATAATTTCTTGGCATGCAATTTAGTAGTTAGCCATTTATAAATCCCAAGCAGCCACTCACATGCATGTACTCTAGGCTCTGGAATGAGTTAAGAAAGGGGTGCTGAATAGTAGTGGGGAAGCCTGCAGCTATCATGTGAAATCAGTTTTGACAGCTTGTAACGTGGAATTCAGCACCTTCTCACTGGCCTCACTACCATGTACCTATTTGTCATGTATGTAATTGGTCAATCACTGGATTTTAAGAACAAATAATAAAATCCTCAAATCTGCTCAATTACATGAAAATTGCGTTTAAAAAGAATGAAAGAAAGGGTCCTTACTTGTGATCCATTAGTTTGGCTGAAAACAGCATTGTTTGCAGTACTGAAAGACAAAAAGAATTTAAATCCGAATCAGATCAACAAACTGTTTTTGCAGGCTGACAGAACTGAAAGAATTGTCAGAAAGAAACACAAAGTCTAACAAAGATCTTCCCAGAGTACTTTTCTCAAAAGAAAGCTTAGGAACTCATATTTTAGGTCAGCTGCACCCTTCTAGGTAATTAAGGATATCACATTATTTTTCACTTATTCAAGCTGTAGTTTTTCTGTAATTCATCTGGGTTTTTCCTCTTCCTTTCCTAAACCAGTTCAGTTTAGAAATATTTCCGATTCAGCAGTAAGGTGGGGCACTTTCAAAGCAAAAATGGTATGGTTTTAGTTAAACACCCAGCAAAATGTGACACTGTACAAACCTCACCTATGTGCTGCAGATACTGTTTATTCCATAACTAGGACTCTTCCGATTTGAAGTTTCACATCACAAAGTTTATCAGAAAAATCCAGGGGTTTCTTCTTCATACAGCCTCTGAGGGACTGAATCACTGCTTCGGAGTCTTAAAAGCAGCTGTTCAAAATTATGTCATAGCAGCTCAGCACAGCACTAATAATAGTTTTATATTATTAAACATTTAATATAGTTAATAAATTAAGTAAGACCCATTTGCTTGCTCCTGATGATTTCTGAATCTCCAAGAGACTTTTCAATTTTTTTAGAGACTTAAAAGCATTAATACCCTGCACAATAATTATGCCTTATGAATCTTGTGAAAAACAAACTTTTTTCCCAGACTTCTAATCTTTTAAAAAATGGTTCCAGTCTCCTATGACCCATTAATCTTTTGATTTATGGTCTGGACAATAGCTATCCAACCTGGCCAGCTGACAATTCATGTAGACTTCCCTTCTACTTTGATCCTTTAGAATTATTTTACTTGAATACCATAATGTTGAGACCAAACAAGCTGTTCCTTGCCAGTTTCCCAACTTTGCATGTTCTGTAAGAGAATGTGAAGGTTCCCACCAAATAGTGCACATTTAACAGAAATATTAAGGAATGCCTCCTGGGTATCACATTCCCCTGTGCTGACTTAACACAGAAGAATGGAACAACATACATCTTTCATGATGCATTTCAATTAGCAACGCTCAAGTGTAGAGTTTCAGAAATGGCATAGACTGTTCTGGAGACTAATGTAACAGTGCCACACCTAGGTGCAGATCAGAAGACCTCTGTCTTATCAGGAGGAGAAACTGCATATAAAGTTTCTCTTCCCACTCTCAGAATGACCTAAGCAGCATGAAACTCAGAGAAGGGCACGACAACGCAGCATGATGAGAGCACTAATTAATCATTGTCACATTTTGCATGCAGAGGATCTTTAAACACTTGAATGACACCCAGTTTTGAAGAGTACTTTCCCATTTTATAAAAAGAGAAGACAATACAGAGGTCACAGAGACAGAGAGATCTCCATTAAAGTAATTGCAGTCTTGTCCCCACACTTCCTAGACTTCTCCCTGCTCATGCAACAATCAACAGGCTGCTACAAAGAGAAAATGTATGGCCGTATTAAGCCTGTTGGTTTGAAATGTTACTTTGACATTCCTTACCCATCTCCTGACTGTCATGATGCTTAACATCCACTAGTATATACTTCTAAAAAATAATTTGGTCACAATTGATCATTGTACAGTTCACAAGTTACTAAGACAAAGGACAGAAACCAGAACCGAGTGACTTAATTCATTTGCTACCAGGTAATTCTTTTTGGCCTGGTTTCCTCTCTTCCCTTAAGGAAGAGTAGGAAAACTGTATGACTCAGATTCATATGAGTATTTTACATTGCAACAGCAAGGATGAATCTACATAGGCAGAAAGAATCCAGGTATAAGAAATGAAAAGGCCCCCCTTCTCAATCTTGAATATAAGAATAAATGCAAGTATAGTACAGACTCAAATCATCACCATATTTCAAGTATTTATTTTACAGTATTTTGCACGTCTCTGCCCTTCCCTTCATTACGTATTTCAGTCACACAGCCAGCACAGGAAGATTTGAGAAAGAAGATTTCCTCATGTGCTTTCACCCAATCTCTTTACGTGGCAGTACACAGAACTACAGCTCATCTCCAGCAAGAATCAGAGTCATAAACAGACCTCTCTGCCTGCTAGTAAGCAAGTCTAGCAAAACCTTCTGCAACAGCAACACGGGAGCTTTGCTTTAAACAGCAGGTATTATGCAGACAAACAAAAAACCCACAACAAAACCACAGTTCAGAGGTTAATGCTCTCCACATTTAACTAAGCAGACACGTGCTCAAGTACAGGTGGCAAACATCAAAGAAACTTAAATACTGGAATCCATCTTACCTTGTGTCTTCAAGTTTAGCAGCATGTGCTGCAAAAATATAAAGAGTAATTAGAATTTAATTTGTAATTAGGCTATCAGTGAAAAATGAAGTATATTATTAATAAAAACAGACTAGCACTGCCTAAAAGTAGGCAAATAGAAGAGCAAAATCCACATACATGCCATGTATAATGTATGAGAAATAAAATTCTAAATTGGAAAAATAAAATAAAAAGCCTGAAGAGCAAACCAGAGTTGGATTTAAGCAAGTATCTGAAAGCACACATGGAGCTCCATGCTTGACCTGTGCCAGAGTAGGAATAAGAAACAAGGTATCATGCGCTGTCAGGTTGTGTCAGAGTGCAACTTCTAAGAACAATGAAAAAATCTGTGACAAAAATTTCAACCTTGATTAATAAAGTTCAGATATTATCATTAATACTGTTAAAAATGCTGTTTCCTAGACCCAAGTTTTTAATCTTTATACAGAGACATACCACGTAATACTTATAGTTGTTTTACCTGCTAGGCAAGCTAGAATGATAAGCTTTGGCCACAAGCTTTCTCTGATAAATACATGGGTCTCCCAAATAAGTCAAAGAAAACATAATTTTGAAAATTCAAAAGAAGGGCAAACAGCTACAGAAGAACTCCTCTACAGAACCTTTAGAGGATACGATTACTTGATTCTCACAGTGGATTATACTTCTTAGAATGGAAAGTCTTTTACCTTTTATTTGCAGTGTTCTTCTTGAATATCTTTTGCTGGGCCTTCTTTCAAAGGATGCTGATCTCCTGGCTTTGTTGGTCTTGGTGGTTTGATATTCTGTTTTCCCGCTAACAATGCCATGTAAAAGCACAAAACAATAAAATAAATCACTTATTTTTAATAACACCATGCAGACACTGCTCATCAAAACATCACATTTCCATTTTAAATTCATAGCTTAATAATCTGATCCCAGTTCTATAAAAAATCTCCACAGTTAACACTTCAGAAGGCCTCTCACAGAAAAGGCAAGTTTTACAAACATCCTAATCTTCACCCCATTCTCCCAAGACAAAAAGGCTGAAGCAATGACTCCTTAAACATGAAGTTGCTGAAAAAGCACATTTGCCTTTTGCATATTTCTGTAGTCACAGTGCGTGTGGCTTGGGAGAGGTTGAAAATTATAGGGGAGAACAAAGCTCAAGGTATGTTGCCAAAAGTTATACAGATGGTAATAGGAATAAAAACCAGAATCTAGATGCTCCTGTTCCCAGGCAAGTCTTTTTTCCCCAAGTTTGGCCAGATTCTGCCCCCAAGGCGTCAGCAGCCTCATTTTCTGCTGACTCCCGGGTAGCACAGATCCTTTCTGATGCGCCAGAATAGATGGTGTTGCCACAGTTGCTGGAAGTGGAAGCAAAGTACATGTGTACTGCCTGGGGTCATGCCTCACCCCCTTCCATATGTTCTCACCAGCTCTGGTGGGGAACTGACAGCATCCTGAGACCAGTCTGGGTCCACAAGCCATTCGCAAATCTGTAACATGCACCCTTAGTGCCTACCATGGAATGGGCATCATCTTAGGTTTTTGAATCACCACCATCACTTAAACAGCCAGGAACTCACAAGTCGAAAGGCTTGCAGTGTCCCCAACTGTGCAAGTCAATCATCCATTTGCTATGGTTCACTTGAAAAAGGGTGGGCTTTCAAGAGGAAGTGATCTATAAGACATAGTGTACTGTATATGCCACATAGGAAACATAAACCTTGAGAAACCTTTGGTTTTCTACTGCACAGACCAGAACCACCTAAAGGTAAATCAGAAAATGCAGGGGAAAAATCTGTATGATTTAATAAAACAAATAATGCCTCTCACTCAGCTTGCAAATTTCACTGCTTTCTATGTCCTAGGTGAATGAATTGTACGAATGAATGAAATGTTCTCTCTTGTTTCTGTTCATAATCCAAGAAGAGCAAGAGATGACTGCAGCCATGTGCTAACTGACAGGTGCCACTGACCTGTACCGGAACCGGGATCCCAGCCGAATGAAGCCTGATCGACTTGAGCTCTTCTGGACAGGACCTCGGAGCCGGAAGAAGGCGTGATGTTCCACTGCACATTTCCACAAGTGTTTGCAGGCTTTGGGATGATCCAGTCTAAAGACAAAAGTGTGCTCCTGCTCCTTTCCCTTAAAGCACACAAAGAACACTGACCATTTGCAAGGGCCTAGAGTAAGTCAAAGCTGTAATTTCATGCAAGCCAAATAAAATGTTTTTCATGAATATGGAAATGTTTAAAAAATATTTTATACAAAAAAAGTCAACCTTTTCAGAAGCTTTAATGAAGAATGGCTCCACTGTCTGAAGTGGAAAGGGCGAAAGCCCATGTATTTAACAAGACAAACTTCTGAATAACTATAAATTATAATAGGAAGGTACTTCTCCAGGAGACTAACATGGTTTCACTTCCAAATCTGATCTCAAATTACTAATGCTCACATTTTTATTATATCAGCTCTGAGCAATTTCTTCCCATAGGAATAGTTCTGGCACCTGTTTAAGGAATTAATTCCACTAAATGTGGTATGTGGCGGCTTTTTTTTTTTATTGCACAATGCACGTTGTTTGCAAATTATCTACTCTACACTAGTTTCACAAAGTATTCCCCCCTTTTAGAAACAGGGTGAGGGAAAAAAACTTATAAATTGAGACAATTTATTTTATACGTAAGTCTCTTCATTCTCCTCCTTCCCTCAAATCACAATTAAAAACCTTGCAAGGCATCCACATTAGTTCTCAAAACTTAAATACCAAGAAAGAGATCAGGAGTATGCAAACAAGTACTGTATAATCAAGACTGAGATGTAATGAAACAGATACTTATCTACCTGTTCGTCATCTTCAACAACAACTAGAGTGAGTTTGTTTTTCTTGAAGTCAAGCCTTGTTATCTTCGGCCTGCAAGATGAACAGAAAAAGCAGGTTACATCTATCTCTTAACTCACTGAGAGGTATGTTGATGGTGGAGGGACAAGACACACAGATAATATTTCTGTTACAAAGGCAGTGTTTCTCTGAGCTGGTTTTAAAATTGGACTGGGCTAACCCAAACTAACTATTCATATGATGAAATTCACCTAATCATCTGCCTACTTGCTCTTTGTATACAGTTTTGAAAGACTGGATGGGAACTACAGAACAGAGCGTTTAATAATCCATAAATGTCTCTGCACCCAGACCCAAACAGGCTACCTAGAAGGTTCTTCACCCTGTGTTTTATTTGATATAAAGTCCTGCAAAATCGCAGCAGAATGCTTCCAAGAAACTGTGGGGTATTATTCAGGTATCTGACTGATATCCTTACTGATGGGCAGGAAGGGACATTTCTGCCCTTTACTGGGCACAAAGAGACATTTACTTAATGAGAAGTCTGCCCAGATGACATGTAAAAACTGCAGTAGTACTCTCGCTTCTGCTTCCTTTTCAACAGTAAGATGTTGGCTAGAACACCTGAAGAAACCTTTTCACTGACTGGGTGCACACTATTTCCAAAGCAATCTAGTGCAAAATACAACAAAAACCACACAATAATAAAAAACATCCTGAAGTTACTCCACCTTTCACTTGCCTCTAGCACGTCATAAATATAGAGACTATTAACATATCTACCAAGAATGCTAAGAAAAGAAAGAGTATTTTGACACGATAAAAACACTGACAGGCTACAGAATATTTCTGCAGGTACCTAATATTCATGGTGCTCTCATATCCAAAACAATTATTTTTTTTGGCTAGTGCAAAAGAAACAAAAAAAGAGTAAAAATCTAAAACATATTTTAACATACAAACAGAGAGCTTACCAGAAAAACAAACCGATCTTTGTGTCTCCTTCAAAGACAAGAACTCCTGTAGGTGTTAATCCCAGGCTGTAATCATTGCCATCTCTTGCCTAATTGCCACAAAATAAAGATGATGTTCATTTTGGTATTTAACCCTTTATCCAAATTACTCCAGGGATTCACGTAGCTCATTTGCCCCACGTTACAATTAACCACGTTATCTGCTTATTTTATACAAAACTCTCATGTTTCAATGATCTTATGCAGTGGATTTTTTGAGTTTGCAACCCTTCAATGAGGCTGACTGAAGTGCTAAACTAAAGTTTTTTGATTTGTCTTTGTAATAAGGGCCTCTTTGTGCAGTTCCCTACACTTCCTTCTCCACAGATCTATTTTTACTTGCAGTTTTTCAGCTGGTAGCTGACTGGAGCCCTGCCAATTTAAATTTAATTACGATGATTTTCACATAGCTCTCAGTCTAAATACAAACCATAGCACATATTGCCACACCAATCACATATTTAACACAGAGCAGATACATTTGGACTAAAGTTGTCTCTTCCAGAAAAATATACTATAAAGTGGAATGTTGATGCAAAGCCAGATCACTTGTTACAGTTTAGATGAGTACAATACTCCCTTTCCCCTCCCCCACCTTGAAGCAAACCCCGTGTTGAAATGCAGGACAAAGCTAACATTATCATTTCCAAAGGTCACTGTGCTGTGGTTAAACATACCTTGACTATGTGCATGTCTACACCATACATTTCCAGCCACTTAGCTTTGTTTAAGTAGTTAGTTTCAGCCTGTGCTGGTGTTTGCCCCCTGAAATAAATTTTTTTGCTGTTAGGTAGATGCCTGAAAAAGCACAGAAGCGAAAAACTGGTATATGAGGAAAATTACTGAAAGTTTGTGAAAAAAGTAAACACTGCTGACACTTGTTCACTTCCATGAAATTAAAGGGCACTTTTGTAAATTTTGATCTGAAACCGGTGCTGCAAAACTTACAGCATTTCCAGATTCTGAACCTCACCAATTTACTCAGACCTTCAAAAGCTTTTTACATTATACCCTCTTACAAAATATGACAGAACCATATTAGAATTATGTTTCTGAACAAGATCACAGAAGAAGCATCAGCAGCATCTCTTTAATTCATTCTCTTCACAGAAAAATCAGTGCAAATGACTGGTTAGCATGCACTGGAAGATCTAGTACCTGCATTCCTTCCACTTCTCAAAAATGGCTAGTTCCATCTCTTCAGTCTGAGTGGGAACAAACCTGAACTCAGACACCAGTTCAGGGACATGTTCAGCAGGATCGTAGTCTCCAAGTTCAGCTACAAAAGAACAGCACTGTCACGCAATGTTCCCAATAAATAAGAGTGGATACTTTTTTGTATACTTTTCTATTTAATATAAAACAATAAGTTTCCTCCTTCAGTCTTCTAAGATTTGAAGAGTCACCTTTTTTGACAGGGTGATTATGGAACATGATGGTCACAGTGTCTGTGTAAAAGCCTTGCATTGATTTTTACAAAGTACTATTGCTACATTCCTTAACAATCTTCCTCTAAGTGGAAGTTCTCTACATCCCTGAAACTCACCTTTCTGCTTTCTTGCAAAAAGTTTTTGACCTTTTATCATTGAAGTCTTTACTGAGATGACAGCTGACTAAAGTTACAATGAAATTTTGCATGAAATAATAAAAAAAAAAAATCTCTTGAGATTGTAAAAAGCAAAACCAGTTCTGATACTTAAAATCCTCATGATTTTCTTCTCATTCTAAAAATCAACTTGTGGTTTTACGACTATAAATCCCCGTCCTCCTAAATGCACTCTGTGTCAGGGCACAATCACACAGCTGTTATTTGTTGCTCTCCTTTTCATCCAAGAACATAATACATGCCCTACTGGGTCATTCAAATGGCTCATCTAGTCCACTGCTGCATGCTTGACAGGGGCAATAAGAGATGCTGTTTAGAGAGCATACCAGTCAACGGGTGTGCCAGTCAAAAGCCCAAGCTCCTTTTTCCATGGATGCTAAAAAGGCCAGCTTTTGAAGACTGATGTATGCCTAAAATGCTGAAACTCACAATTAGATATGTTTATTAAAATGTCCTGTTCTTCAGAGTCACTAAGCATTTGACCCTCCCACTGATTTCAACTGGCTTCTTAATGTTCAGCTCATATCCAAAAACATTAGGAATAATTCTGTAACTCGGACCTTGGGTGTCCAATACAGACCAATAATTTTTCTGTTTTCCTACAGAGAAGTTTGTGTAAGGAAAAAATAGTGACATCTTTGGGAAAACCTGGAAAAGTCAAATAAATACATACAGTATTCCATGGGTACAAAAACTACATATGATCTAAAAAGCTGTTGGATTTCTGAACAGTGTAAGCATAATAGTAGTCTTTTCACCTCCTCCTGTGGTTTGGTTTTTTTTTATATGCTGACTGAGGAAGTCTGTAGTTCTATAATAATTTACTCCCACTAAAACACCCGCCTCTGTTGAAAGGAATGCTGTCAAAGCCAGCTTAGGTTCCAGCTGATTTAAATAAAAGTACACAGCTGTCAGACAGTAAGATTAAAGCCCTGCTACAGACCTCACTGTGGGTAGAGGAAAGAAAAGACCAGCACAAAAAGCAATGGATATATGGACTAATTAGATCACTTTGTTTTTCCAAAAAACTTAATCACTGAACCTGTACCTTAAGGCTCTAACAATGCTAATATTTTTAACTATGGAATATATTCTAACTGTTTTCCTTCCACACAAGACAGAAAGTTAAAAAGGCGGGTGTCCTTACAACAGCTTAATCCCATCTCTCTGTATCTACACCTGATCAGGGCCATTAATAGATCCTGACAGAAGAGCAAAACATGTTTTGGAAAATATCTGTAAGATAAAGAATTTCAGTGACTTAGTCCTGCTACCTAACTCCTACAAAATATGTACAACAGTGGTTTATGACAGGAATGCTGTGTAGAGAATTTGTGCAGCACAAACGCATGGCACATCTCCAAATTCCTTCTTCATCAGAGGACTGTACAATAGCTTTACAGCAGAGCTTCTGGGATTTTTTTGTAGACTCAAACTGTGCTGAATAAGGCCATATAGCTATATGCTCCAGTAAGGATCCAAAAGCCTATTCCAGCAGATATTTCTAAAGCTACAAGCCTTCCCTCTTACTTCTGTGAGTTTCCCTGCTTGAAACTACAGTAAACGTGACACGCGCTAAGATCACACACATCCAAACAACAGAAGACACTGGCCATGAAGATCAGTGATGTACAACCTGTACAAGCAACTGAAGGTCAGATTACAGCTCTCAGGGAACCTATGGGTGCTGGAGTCTCAGTTGGAATCAAAAGTTAAAGACAACTCATTAATAAGAGTCTCAGATGACTCAAACATAGTGATGTATAGCTGGGAAAAAAAAGTAGTATGCCACCTCTTTTGTCCAAAGGATCTGAAATACCAACAAGTGCTATTCAACCATAAATGCTCAATAATGAGCATGAGATGTGGGGCACTAACATGTTTCTACAAATAAGATGAAGTCAAAAGCTGGTGTTTTTTATACATGGGACTTTTCAATTGAGTGCGAAACCAAAATAATTTTGTACTTGGTTTGTACAAGAAAGAAAACACATGGCAGAAACTACACAATGAAAAAAAAAAGAAAAGTGATCTGTATAACTACATCAAAGCAATTCAGGAGGGCTGCAGACCTCGTATCTTGTGTAAAACTGGACAGGTTTGCACACAAGCACCTGAGAAAACAAGTTTAGGGCAAAGCTGTTCATGCTCAGAATGTCCTTGATCCATTTCCTGAGGAATCAAGTAATTTTCTATATATGCTCTCAGCAAAATTACAACCAAAAAGATCTCTGTGTCACACTGGATCACTAACATCTGGACAGGCCCTATTTTCTGGATACAACAAGGACAGACTAAAAGAGGCAATAAGAGTGTACACAAAGCTGTTCATGCAACTTCATCCTTCCCCACTCGTACCTACTCACCTTGCATGTTATAAGCTGCCAGCTGGACAGCTGTGTCAAAGGGACATTCCAATCTGCAATAAGAGACAAGCATTGTTAAAACCTTAGATGACACTATTTGGCAGACAGCTCCTATACCTGACAGTAAGAAAATGCAAATGTTTGGGATAAGAAAGTGGAAAAGGATTAGTAGATTTCCAGCAAATTAACAAGAGATGAGCACTACGTTACTGAAGCATTCCTCTGCTGCTATTTATGCATAAAGAAGTTATAGTTTAGAGAAAACAAAACCTTTACATTACTTAGTAAAACTTACTCAAATATAAGATCAATAAATCCTATGCTGAACACACTGTAATTGTTAAAAGGCTGTTAATTGGGAATACGTACTTTCCACTAAGAATATCCAGTTTCAGCTGCAGGACAAATAAATACCTGTAGAATTAAATAAGAAATGAAAGTTATTGATTAATACATCTAATGTGTCACTGAGCCAACAGAAGGAAGTTGGAGACTGACAAATAAAAATGTTTTCTACTCTTTACATGGGTTTTCAAGACTGAAGAAACTGCACTGTGATCTTTCAAGGCTTTATCAGCTGGGTTTGTATGCTTTGCACATTTCAAGTGAAGTAAACCCCAAGCTAGAAACTGTCACACACTGAATTGCAGTGCTGCAGGGAAAAACAAGGAGGATACCTACGCCTCATTTTTTCTCTTCTGCTCCTACTTGGACAAAGAACAACTTGCATCTTCCACATTTTCTTCATTATTCAGACATATAAGAGAATTAATGTTTTAAAGTGTCTCGAAAATAAATGTTCCTAATATGGAATGCTTAGTTAAAATCTAACCCAGAAAGCTGACAGCAAAGTGACAAAAAAAATAAAGAGCAGGCTGCAGCCTTTTCAACTTGTTTACAGAGCCAGCCTTTCTTCACTGCCTTGCTTATTCATTGCTCTTCTTGCTTAGAAATTGGGCAAAGACTGAATACAAAGCTTCTATCCCTTTGGTGCTCAACACCAATCCTTCTGATCCAATATCCATTCAGAGTAGCCAGCCCTCTTGCTCCGTTATGGCACACAGCTTTCCTTTAACAAGAGAAGAAGTAGTCTCATCAATTATAATGCTGGCATCCATCATGGTATCCAGTTTGAATTCTACTATAGATGAACAGAAGCCTTACACACAAAGCCAAAGACTTCTGTTTCAACATGTGCCTATGCCTCCTTGTACTCACATATATAGACATGAAACAGATGCAGGCATTTTTCCTACAGATCCCTTGGAAATCACAGAGTGGTAGGGGTTGGAAGGGACCTCTGGAGATCATCGAGTCCAACCTCCCTGATAGAGACAGATCACCCAGGTCATGCCACACAGGAACAGATCCAGGCAGGTCTTGAAAGTCTCCAGAGAAGGAGATTCCACAGCCTCTCTGGGAAGCCTGCTCCAGGCTCTGTCACTCTCACAATAAAGAAGTTTTTCCTCATGTTGAGGCAGAACTTCCTGTGTTTCACCTTGCTACCATTACCTCTCATCCTATCACAGGGCACCACTGGAAAGAGACTGGCCTCTTCTACTTGACACTCACCCTTCAGATATCTGTAAACGTTCATAAGATTCCCTCCCAGCCTTATCTTCTCCAAGCTAAACAGCCCTAAGTCTCTCAGACTTTCCTTATAAGAAAGATGCTCCAGGCCCTTCATCATCTTCATAGCTCTCCGTTGGACTCCCTCTAGTATTTCAAATCCACAATTACTCTGCCAAAACCATTTATTGTCTGAAGCATTTTGAACACTGGCCCCTACATGGTGAATAGATTTGTTTGCCGTTGACCCTAGATACCAAAAGAATAAGCACAGGCCTCCAATGTATAATGGGTGTGACCAGTCCATGCTTATCAGCCCCAGAACAGTCACAAACAATTCAAGCATACTTCCCATGCTTAGCTGTGTTACGTGACCTCTGGTGGCATCTGATGGGAAGCTAGCAGAAAATATGAGCAAGCTGCACCTCTGGAAGCTGAAAAGAGGCTCCAGCTGGGTGTCCTGCTGCACAAAGAAAAGGTGGAACCCTCACAAAGCCCCAGCTAGTGACACATGTAACCCATAACAGAGCTCTCATTCGCACTGTTTTTTTAAGGCATAAAATTGTCTTGAGACAGAAGAAAGACTTGCTGCTCTCCTCTTCTGGGGGATTAGCTAAGCAAACAGACAGGGTTTAAAAGCCCTCAGGTTTCAGGTCTGCCCTGCTAAAACCTGTATAGCAAGGTCTGACTGGCAGAACTCAGGCAGGATGGATGAAAATGTTTTATAGCGGTAGGTACAGATGTTGGTCTTAATTTTGTCTATGGTTACTATTTTTAAATACAGTTACATGTTTACTTAGGAACATGAACAAGGAGGAAAAACATTCTTCCCAGATCAGCAGGAAATCACTAAAGAAGAGCAGTTATAACATTATGTTACCACATGTAAGTATGAAGCTGCAGAGGGTACATATGGCTGCAAAGGGTAATGCTACTATAATCTTCTGGTGGCACTCCCAGGGATTTGGCTGAAGTGCAGATCAAAGAGCCACACAGACAGAAACCTGAACAACAAACAAATGCACTTCACGCTTTTACAAATGGCTGAGGGTATGATGCACGTATAGCTACCAAGAAAACATAACAACTTTGTTTTCTCTCCAAAACGGATCATCTGCAGTGGTGACAGCACAATGAAACGTTGCCTTTTACAACAGATTTATACTACTGACAGATGGTGGGTTGTGTTCGCTTTCAAAACACCCCAAGTATGTCTCAGTCCAACATTAAATGCAGCATTATGAACAGATCTGTGAAATGCTTTAATCCAGAGAAACTGCTGCTCACCTGATACTGCAACCCTACACATACAGTACTGTCAACTCACATCTCAACATGGTAGCAAAAGACTATTTCCCCTTTCCATAAGCTCTGCAAAGACCATAAAAGTAATCAAACATTAACTGAACTTATTTTTGCCAAAGGGAAGCTCTAACTTGCAATTCAATGCCCTTCTGCCTCAAAAGACAGGATGGTTACATACTGTTGAAGCTAAACACAGCTTAAGGAAAATAAAGAGGAACGATGTCTGTTCTCTTCAGTAAAAACCTCTGTCCATTGTGCATAAGCTACTCAGATCAGTGGCCAGAACTGCCTAATGAAAAATGGTGCATCAAGAAATACAGAAAATGTATAGATCTCTTTATATTAGGGCTCATTTCTTTCATGAGAGCTACATTAGAAACATTCACAAAAAGCCAAGTAAGCAAGCAGCTCTAAGGAATTCTCCAAAACGTAATACAACTCTTTAAATAAAAACATTTCTTGGCCTTATTTGGGTACCTCCCTTTCACAAAAAAAATCCCTCTTACCTTGTTAGCTCTTCACGCAGATTGTTGGGCTCTGATGAGTAAAACTTCACACGAAAATGCAGACAATACGGTGGGCCAACTGCAAAGCACAATTCATTCAAGACAATGGTAACAGTTACTGGATGATACTTTTTTTTTTAGCTTATACAGAATCACAACACAAAACTTGACTGAAATTGGCTCTGTCCTACCACGAGACAGGAATTCTTCTGTGACAGGGAAATGCATGTAAAACATCAGGATGAAAGGACACAAACGTATGCACAAAATAGTTTTATATGTTACAAGTCAATGTAACAGTCATAGCACATGGAGTTGCTCTGCCTTGCCACGAGCACACAAATCTAGACTAATCCCTATATTTAAGGACTCTATCCATCACCAGGAAAGCTGTGCATCTTGGCTCTGCAGTTGACCAAACCCCCAGACACTCTGTTGTGCTCTGTAACGTCTGGGAAATACCCACTACTGACAACTCGGGCTCTTTTATTTCACAGATGTTTATAGAGATATTTTATGGGGTTTAACAGAACCTTCTGTGGAAGAATCATCTTTTCTGGAAACCAAAGGGTTAATTCAGCACAAGGATGGATTAACAGTTCTTTAAAAATGTGCAGCGCTCTGCTGATTCTTGCATCTGACAGGAGGAATTTTCTCTCTCTCGGGGCTTCCAAAACCTCTGTTGTATTAACACAGCATCACAAATCCCTGAAGACTTCCCACAGCGGAGAGCAAGGAAGCCACAAAACAAAATCCAGCTGATGTCCCAGCTTACCCAAGCACACGACCAGGCCACACTAAACCCCCTTGTAGCAGGTAAGGACTTGGTGGACCAAACACAGATTTGAGCATTCAGGACTGGCCTAAGGGATGGAGACTCCAAGACAAGTTTTCCTATAGTCAGGATAATGATCTATGTAACACTGAAGCATCTTCAGCTGCCTTGACTGCATTTAAGCTATAATTAATGAGCATCTAACATGTTTAATTAACAACATTAGACCAAAGTAATATGAGCTACAAAGGGAAGAGGTCGTTAAACAATCAGCAGCACCATGCCAGGTTTTGTCACTGGGTCTTGTCACCCCTCAAAAGACATTGCTCCCCCTCCTCCCCCTCATTTCAACTCTCTGTGCTTCCTACATGTTCAATATGAAATCCCAAGAGAAAATGGAAAGGACACTTACTTTTAACTTGCTTTTTAATGCTTTTTGTGTTGTCCAACCAATGCTGAAAAATAAATTACTTTCATTGAATTATCAATAAAGAAATTTCACACAAAGAACAAAAAGGTAAAAAAACCCAACCCTATTCATTAGTGAAGTCCATCTTGGAATAACAAGTAGTTCATTAAAACAATCTAATTCAAATCTTTCACAATTCACAGTTCTCCCTACTCATCAAAAATCCTTTCACTCAAAAGTTCGCAGTGCAAAATATTAGTTCTGAACAACAGGAACATCCTGTATTTAAAGCCAATTTGCAAGAAAGCATTATCAAAAAAAAGAAAAAAAAAAAAAGGTGTTTTGACAAACCACTTTAATTACTAAAATTTTCACCCTGTCCAAACAAACACCTAATTCACACATTAGTAGGTCAGCCACTGACAGGGAAGTGAAAATCATATCTGGAGACTCTGGCACTCAGCTGCTTATGATGTCCACTTGGCATGGAAGGGAGACAAAATACTGTTGGCTTTCAGGCATTTTCTTTGGATGACTGAAATGTAGTAACAGCACAGCTGTCTATGTCTGAACACAGGGGTCAGCTCTACTTAATTCTCCAAAACGTATTCACATCTGACATATTAGCAGTTGTCACATGGAGGACAGAAGTTACTGCCTCACCTACTAATGCTAATTACAAACTATACACTAGACGTGAAGCAAAACAAAGGCTTCACTCATACTGCATACAACAGCGCGGGCAAATTCAGCTATAGATGGCAGGCTGAGTGAAACATCTACACATCTATGCTATGCTCCTTAAAATAATTGCATATGCTTCAACTGCTGGAGAGTGTATACCAGAAATTGAAGATAAAGCTGGAAAGCTAACACAGAGCTGGAAGCAGAGACCTACTTCCAAGTGCTGTGCAGAGGGAACAGCTCCCTCTTCCAAAGGAGGTGACGCAGTTAGACAGTAAACACAGCACCCTGCTCAACATAATTGCATTGACTCAACAACCGGAGCAAGCTACCTGGCACACCACGTCCTGCACGGTTCACAGTGCCCAGGTTACACCACCCCGTTTGATTAATCCCAAATGTCACTTTGCAACTAATACAGACAACTCAGACCCTTAGCAACGCTGCTTTTGTTAAGCTGTGTACCACACAGTTCACAGCTGGCCCCATGGAGGACAGAAAAGCAACAGGGGTATGAGAAAGAACCGGTATATTCAGGTTGCAATGCCAAGTGCAAACACATTCCTGTCTTCCCAGCAGCCCTGCCTTCTGCAGATAGTGTGTAAAGCCAGCCTGTAATACAGCCAGGATATGCAGTGATTGATATATTAGCTGCAGATGAGAGGAACCGAGCCATCCACTGCTGCTGTGCACTCAGCAGGCAGCTGAAAATGCTCTCATTACCTGTGAAAACAGAGTAGCTAGAGAAAGCTATCTGAAATGTATCTAACATTTTTAAAATAAAGCAGAAAACTTAAGGAAGAATGAAGCAAATATTTATGTCAACTATGCTTACTTTAACAGCAAAATGGAATTGAGCAATTTTTTTGTTTGTTTCTCTAAGAAAATGATACAATCTCTCTTCCTATTTCCTAAACTCACTTGCTGTCAGAGACAGTTTACTTACTCCTTCCTCCACCATAAAAATATACAAGCTACCCCCTGGGAGGCCTGCAGGTGATTTAGATACAGGAATGGCAAAGGGAGCCATTTCTAGGCTCGGGGACGGGATGTGCAGGCCTGTTTCATCTCCCTCCTGTTTTCTCTCATCTCCTCCACATTCCACGGGAAGGAACTGAGAGGCCCGCGACAGGCACTGATAGTGGCTGACTCCGCTCTGCTCTGCAGCA
Organism: Actenoides lindsayi; assembly: GCA_025331215.1. Lineage (NCBI taxonomy): Eukaryota > Metazoa > Chordata > Aves > Coraciiformes > Alcedinidae > Actenoides > Actenoides lindsayi. The sequence continues at coordinate 49,311 of WTSP01010415.1, forward strand.
CCGCTGCCCACAGCAGCTCTGCCCCAAGGGTAACAGTGCCTGGGGAAGAAGGGAAACACCACTGCTTTTAAATGGAGGGGAAAACAAAACAGCAAGAACAACAAAACCCCGAACACACGCACGGACACACACAGACATCGGGAAACTTAAGATTTATTCCAAGTGATTAAAATGGAATTCAAGTGGACCTGGCAAGAAGTTTACATTTTGATGAGGGTTTGCTCTGCACAGTCTACTGCTGAAATCCAGAGATAAAGTTTGCTAAACAAAAAGCAGTATGAACAGACTGCACTGAGCACTGAAAGTCTTTACTCAGTGTGCTGCTTCAGAAATTTAAAAACCAAAACAAAACACAAAAAAAACCCCCGACCCCAAACCCAGCAGCATTTCAAAAGGTAGGGGAAACAAGGTTTTTGCAGTAAGATGGCGAGGCTAAAACCAGTGCCGTATTTTATGGAATTAATGGGGGAACACTTAGTGCAATTCTATGCAAATAATTTTCAGCATTAAGCACTACCTTAGATAAAACTGCCCAAGTAACAAACCAGCCTGTGGTACAGATCCACTCGGAAGAACGAGGATTTAACGCTTGAGACCTGTATGTTAGAACTAGAAATCCACCACCTGCTCAGCATTCAGTGCCTCCTTACTAAAAACATCTCTCCAGCACTGCTAGAGGACAAGCCAAGCAGCCCAAGAAGTTAACAGCAATCTTCATCTTCTGTGTCACGGGACCTGCTGCGCTGTTCATGGTCGGCCTGAACTGAAGCTACTCAAATGAAGAAAAAGCCTGTTCCCTTGGCTGCCCAAGTCTGATACATGATAGACAATCCTGCAAAGAACTCCTTTGGACATTTCCTGCCTTTTACTTGAGGCAAGGGGGAAGAATCTATTCCCAGCCATCAGACCAGTAATGATCACAGAAATCACATCAAAATGACAATTCTTTCACCTCACCAATAGTTTCAAGAACTTCTTTAAAGAAGCTAGTATTTGAATCCTAAATGTCAGCAAACATTTGTATTATCTGTGTTCCCCTCACTCTCCAGGACATCATCAACTCAAACACCTAACTGCTAATCACTTCAGCAGCTCAAAAGAAGAAAAAAAAACCCCACACTATTCTTCAGTTGTTCAAAATCTATTGAGTTTTCAAGCAGAGAATTTCTCAATTTTTTTATTTGCTAGTTTACCAGTGGTTTTTATATAATCAGCTGTAAGTAGCTAGTAAGGCAATATTACTTAGATTTAAATTGGGTTGCAGAAAGATTACCTCCTTCAGAGCCAGTGGACAATGCTGTCCACAGTAAGATACTGGATTCTTGAACTGTTTATTTAACAAGTCTCTGGAATAATCTTTGACAAGTCACTCGATTAGTCTCTGTCTTTGTTTTCCACTGCAGACTGGGTTTCTGCTACAATGTGCCAGCTCCTCCTTGCAAGAATGGTTACCACCACGATAGCTCTTCATTTCTTAAAGCAATTATCTCTGGATGTCGTGTTCAGCTCTTTTGGCAAAATGCAATCTGTTCTGCTTCAGAGTTTATCATTACAGTCCAGTTGAAACAGATTGTTATCTCTACTCTGCTTCTTTTCAGTGACATGTAGTTAAGAAAAGGAAGCAAACAAAGTTCAAAATTACTTGTACTTGGTAGATTGTGCAGTATCAAATATTCAATCAGGTGCTGCCTGGACAATTTGCTGGACAAAGGCAAGCCATGAGCAATTGCTGAGGCAGAAAAGAATAGCTCTTACTTCCCCATTTCAAGATGAAATGACATTTTGCTAACAGAACAGTAAGGGAAAAAAGTTTACCATACAGATAGTTTCACCAGTTCAAACTAACCCACCGTGAACTCTTACAAGACCCTAGAGGCACATGGAAATACTTCAGAAGCCACAAGGCAAGCAAAAGGATAAATGCAATGGAGTCATTCACTACCAGTACTCAACATCCTAGACTGCATATGCTTAACACAGCTAACATGATTTTCATAAATATGAAATAGCATGCATTGGGCTTTTTTTTTTTCATCTCTGTTGGCAGAAGGTATGGCTCTGAATGACAACTCTCCACTAGTCTAATGGTCTTTTTCTCCTTAGGGTGAAACATCTCTGTTCAGCAAGAGGTTTAAGACCACTTTCACTACTGGGAACTGCAGCCCTTAAGCAGCTAATGTCACTAGCCATGAAATCTGCTTCAGATGCTGAACACAAATTATTTACTCTACAGAGAATGTTCTCTACAACTACAAGATAAGCATATAACTCAATTGCAGTAATTCTGAAAAGAAGCCATCAGGTCGTGTGTGTTTTGGAGTTGATAACACTGTCCAAAACTGTTACTTTCTTTCAAAGATTCAAACTTGGGGAGTTTTTTGCCATCATACAGAACTGTAAAAATTAAGATGTCACCTTCAAATTGACAGACCCTCACAGAAGTAAAGGAATGTGTGTGATTGCCTCCATTTTGTCTGCTGACCTCAAACACTTTGAGTATTTAGCTCAAGAGGAACTGTCTGTGCTTCCACTCTGCCATCCTAATCATGAAATAATTCTGAAGTGGACTTGAACACAGAAACAATTAGGTCATACATCTAACAAATAAGATTGACATAGACAGTATGAAAACTCAGATCTCATTCTACCTGGAGGTGCTGGGATAAGTGAATAGAGGTTTAAGTTACATGAATGCAGGATAGAGACAAAAAATCCACTCCTTGTCTAACACCTCACTTAACTTGCAGCTATTCTTGCAGGCAGGATTAAGTATTTGGCCATAAGAAGTATCTACATCAAACTGCACAGCCCACAAGTGAAAGAACTGTGGTTGCTTCTGCAAACAATGTTCTGCTTGTTTTCAAAAGCAGTCACATTTTTACAATGGTCCTACTGGACCAGCCTGCCTACCGACAACACGCAGCAGGACAAGAACAAGCAAAAGACAAGAAAGGAAGAGACAACAGTGTTGTAACATGTTAAACTGCTTGAGGTGGAATTAAACTTGGGGTCACTTAAACGAACACACCACAGAGCTTCTGAAAAAAAGAAAACCACAAAACCCAACAATTTAAAATAGGCAGCCTTCTCATAACATTTTGGCCAATGTTAAGATTTAACTTTCATGCTGTTGCCTAAGAAAAGCAAAGCAGAGCACGGCTACTCACCGCCACTTGTGCGGAATCCATGAACCTTAATCCAAAGTAGTCACTTTCTATAAGGTCCAGATGATACATGATCTGTTCAAATAGGAGCTGGCCTTTGGCTTTTTTCTGAAAATATAAAAGGAGTTAGTATTTAGCTGGTAGATCTATTACAGCATCTATCTTCTTCTAGGTATACTTCATATTGGAATTTCAAAAGTAAGAATAGCAAAATTAAGCTTTCTGAAAATACAATGTGGAAATTATCTTTTTCTCTCATATTGTTGGATAGCTGTTTTTCTTAAAGGCAAATATAAAGCACACAAGAAGCAGACAGAATATCCTTACAGGTCTTCCATAATCTCCTTTTTTTGGAAGATGTCATCATTGACTCACACAACACAGTGTTAAAACATCATTTTATCATTGTTCATTCTTGGCTTTCCTTTCTCAAGTTCAATGGAACTGGAAATGCAGCTAGCACAATTACAACAACTAATGAACTGGGAAATTTTCAGAGCAAAGTACAGCAAACTGCTTACAAATTTACTAGCCTTTGATATGTAGGCAAGTCAGTGGTTTAGCAGCAGGTAGCAAAGCTACCTAAAAATCAGGATATAGCATTCCATTAGCAAGTGCTTTTAACAACTGCCAGGAAACAGTCTGGGGCAAAGGAACTTTAACAAATAGTACTTAGATAACACATTTATAAAAGTAAGTTCCTAAAACTCACTTGTAGGTGCAAAAAGCCACCACATATGCTCATACATAATTCATGAAAAAACTTAGCTCTGGCCCCAAGGAAACATTTTTACAGTTATCTAAAAAATTAAACTGTTGTTTTTCAAGAGAAGGCATGTAAATAACACTGGGCAGTTTCCACACAACATACATTTTTCATGGTATGAATTCCTTTACAGTAATACACTGAAAGAAAAGCTTAAAAGTAAGATCTGAGATACCTAAATGTAATAAAAATACATTAGATAATTAGTAAGTCAGAGTACAAGACACGGTGTTGAAAATAACTATTTTTAAATGCAAAGCAATGCAGAAAGGATTTATACTTACTTTGCAAGCAGTTTAAGGGTTTATCTATTTTCATAGTGCTATCACCTTGCAAGTTTTTATCTTAACATTTATACAGTCACAACTTGAGAAATGGTCTAACTTTCTAGGCATACTTCACGGTAAGGTACTAGTCAGCAGACTTAGTCCACCTTTCAAAACTCCAGGCCAGCCAGAATTCTTATTCTCAGAAATAATCTGGTTTAACCACCGAGTAGTATCTGCGTAAAGCAGCATGCATCATTTTTGCCACCATCTTCTACCCTGGTCTTCAAATATTTTATACTCAACTTTGCAATCATGATCACTGGTTTACTTGACGAGCTAGTTAAACCTTAGTTAATTCTTCAAATTAATTACGCAGTACCTTGCATATGACTTGAACCATCATTGGCTGTATTTGGTGTGAGTCAGCAAAAGTTTCATATGTGCTTTGGTGTTAAATTCAAATTCTTTCTTAACACCTTGCTGAAGTCCTTCCTCCTCATATTTAAGCAAATGACAAGCAAAATATTATTGCTTTGTAATGGTCAATTTTTATGAATCAAAATTAATTTGTTTGTATTGAGTAACAGTGCGATTTTCAAAAGACATAACAAAGATACACTTTTCATTCATTCAGTTTAAATCATATTTTTACCCTGTTGCTACTTCATTCTTCCCCACCCTCCACACAGCCTTTCTATTCCTTGCAGCAGAGCTCAAGTTACTCTCAAAGGGCAAATACTTTCAAGCCGCTTAACTGATGAACTATTAACCACCCCACTCACAAGCAGTCCAGCCAGTGGCCAGTCCTCCCTTCAGGGCACAAATTAAACTCTGCATGGGTTTGTAATTCTGTAAAACCTGACTACCTGATTTACACAGTTTGCTATACTCTGTATGAAGCAAGAGCAAACATTTCACAGCAGGAGAATCAACAACTGAGCTGGGAAACTTAAATAAAATGTATCACACAGGGCAGGTCATCTAGTGGTTTTGCCACACTTGGGAATGAGATAAAAGCATCTTTTCATCTCTTAGGTATGATTCGGGCCCCCTCCCTCCTGTCTCTGAATGGAAGGGATGCTCCCAACTATGTCCTAATGACATACCATGCTGCTCTTAATAACTGCAATTGCTGGCTGAGTAGGTGTTACAGTCAGGACTTAAGCCCAGTAGCTCAGCAGTAAGGCTGGGTAAAGACAAGTTGGGTGCACGCCTCGGCAGGTGTCGCTGGGTAAGGTGACACGGAGACATTCACCTTGGCCTCAGGCATCTCAGTCACTACCTAAACCTAGAGAGGCAGCAGTATGACTTCTTCTCATGGCCTCAGAGGTAAAGGTTGTCTCATGGACGTGCATTCCAAAGCCTAAGCCAGCAGCTCGGGGCTCCACAAGTTGCCTGTCTGATGTAAAAGCCATTTTCAGTACTAGCAGCAGCCAGCACAGACCAGAACTGGTGAGCAACACCAGCTTACAACAGCTGGGGATGAGACCCTTGTGCTGGGCAGGCACCAGCTGAATGGCTCTCCTTTAATGGTTTCTAGCAAGTTTTAATCCCAGGGAAATACATCAACCTCCCAAAACTTGACAAAACAAAACAAAAGGCCCACCTAATGAATTTACTATCTAAAATGTTTATCTGAAAAGGATTTTTCTCCTCTATTTCTTTTCTTTGTGAAGAAAAGGAGGTCTCTATATAAGATGAACTCTGAAAAAAGAAATTAATATGCTCTGCTTTCATGGGACTTACTATCCCTTGTGTCTTTGCAGCTGTATTCTTCTGTTGGAAGATTTCCAATTATTACGTTAATATTGCTTATTAACAATAATTAACAATAGCTATTGCCTTCAGTAGCTACTGAAGGGCAAACCCCTCCCTTCCTGGTTTCTGTCAACTCATTAAGAGGGTTACCATTTCTATTCATACCAATTTCCTCAAAAAGACCCCTTTTAAGCCCTGCAGAAGCTAGGGACCCCTATTCAGGATGTACAGCTACCCAGTTGCTAGGATGTCCCCTATGCATGTTTGCAGACCACGGCAGGGTGGGAGCAGCAGATGAGCCTGTCCATGTTTTACGGAGTTAATCCCCCTTCTCCCAAACGACACACATCGAAAAAATAAGCCATGAGAAAGCTCCAGCAGTGAGTGAGCTTTAAAGGAAAAAGATTTCACCTCAGTATCATAAAACCAGTATCTATTGTTAATACTATTAAGGTTTGCTGGAGAACCGGAGGGATAAACCCCCTTATCTTTACAAAGGCAGCGTTAGAAGTACACATTTGTATCACCCTGATCTCCTTACGGCTTTAAGTACTGACCTACAAGTGGAGTTGGTCTCCTCAAACTCCAAGCAACAATCTTTCAAATAACTTTTCCAAACTCCCCAGTCAATTTTCTTCTTTATCTAAAGACGCCACTGGCAGCAAAACACCAGTTCTGCTTCTCTCTCTGGTTTATCCCCAGCCTTCGACAACATGCACCACATGTTCTCGTGCTGAGTAAAAAGCCCTGAAGGCTGCAGAAAATAATTTCAACCACCAGAGACAGAGTTTATAAATTCTTTTATTTACTCAATCTCTCCCAAGTATAGGAAGATAAACATTTGGGATTAAACATTTTGTTCTGTTATTCTCTGAAGAAAGTAAAAGGCACCTCCCCAAAATCTTTATAAGGAATTGCTTTCAATACCTACTATAACTGTACATTTATTAGAATCCTATATCGAAGGCTTTTAATGTACTGTGCTCAGGCTTACTGAACCTATACATAAAAAGATAAAAATTCAAAACATTCATGCTTGTCAATTTGTTTTGCCAGAAGTCTCTTGTTTTTCCTCTCCCAGAAAATTTGTATCTTCTGGTTACACAGTTGACTTGATAATTATTATTCCCGAGTCTACTTCCTAATATTCTTTTTGATACAGAATCTATCTAAACTGCTTGTCCAGCATCAAGATTTAGTGATTAAATACCTCCCCCCAGTATAGAATCATAGAATCATTAAGTTTGGAAAAGACCTCCCAAGATCATCAAATCTAAGCATCTGCCCAACGTTATCATGACCACTAAGCCATGTCCTGAAGTGCCACATCTACACTTTTTTTTAACACCTCCAGGGATGGTGACTCCACCACCTCCCTGGGCAGTCTGTTCCAATGCCTCACTACTCTTTCAGTATAGAAATCTTTTCTAGTATCCAACCTAAACCTCCTGTAGCGCAACTTAAGCCCGTTTCCTCTCGTCCTATCACTAGCTACTTGGGAGAAGTAATACTCTCTCACACATATTCTCAAGCATTTCAGTTTCACTTGGTGTATCACCTTCAGGCTTCTCAGGAGCAGGCTGGTTAAGAGCACATAAAGTCGCAGTCTTTGACCAGCGAGCTCTCTATGGGGGCAGTTCAGCAGGTAAACAGGGCTTCAGACAAAATTCACTGCTACGCTGCAAGTTCCGAACGCTAAAGCTTTGGGCAACCGAACCAGCCTGCAGCACCATCCCCAGAAACACTGCGGGCCAAACTACCCTGATAGCAGCTGCAGCTCCCTTCCAGCTGCTCCCTTCCAGCTGCTCCAAGCACACCAGGGTATCGCGCATGGCAGCGAGCCTGACGTCCCGCTGTGCTCACCTGCCTTAACCCAGAACGGCGGGACGCCCAGCACCGCTCACTGCTGGCAGCCTGTGAGTCTGCTGCTCCCGAGTGCTGGACCAGTGCTATTCTGATGGGCAATCTCAGTATTGCCTTTCTCTGGCCCCCCAGGAAGCCCCGATCCACCTGCACTACGGCTTGGGCCCCCTCACACCACACAGGCGACACCTCCACTTTGTAGCGCTCAGTTCAGGATGGATTTTTCCAGTTTCAGTCCCCAAAAGGTCTTTCTTATTAAGCAAATAGTCAAAAGCATTTCAATAGTTCAGACAAAGACCACTCAGGAAAGAAGTTTTAATCCAAAACTTTAGTTTTAACAAACACACGCAAGAAAATATTTACTTACTACTTTTGTCAGCTGAGATTTACTGAAAAATTACAAGTCAGCTGTTAAAACTTCAATTATTCAAAGACCCATTTTCCAGTATTTTCAGCATTACTAGATTTTCTTTTAAATCAGCATCTGTGCCACAGACAGCATTCTGTATTTCATATTGACAGCTACAAACATTTAGCAAGTAGCTACAAATATTCTACATGCTTTTAGAAAAAAAAATAGAGTGGATTACTGAGTAAAAACAACTATGACAATACATCTCTGATCCTGTACTCAGATAAACACAGATCATCTCCCTCCACACAAAAAGCCATTAGTACTCATTAGCAGTTTGCTGGCCAAGTTTTCAGCATTCCAGATAGATTTCTTAGTTTTATTTAAAATAATCGCTACAAATACAGTCTTTTTTATCTTATTTTGTAAGCATTACTCTAAAACTGTAAACAGCTTAGCTAACTCCTGCTATTCCACAAAGCTCTTGGACTGATTTATTTAAGACCTTGTTTTAATGATACTTCACTATAATAAGGACAAAACCATCTCATTTTGCAATCTCCATATTAAATTTGATGCATGCATAAGCAAGGAATATTTAAAGATTAAAAACTACTGAGAGAGCACCCATTCTCATAATTTGTGTCTTTCACCTTATACCACCAGGAAGCTTTTGTCTAAAACTTAGGTTGCACGTACAGAAACTGGAACACAATTAAAGTTCTATTATCCATGAGAAGATTATGTAAAGTGTGGGTTAAGCAGGGTCAGGTTTTTTATGAAACACCCCTGGCTTCCACAAAGTACAGTGCTGTTTCTCTAAGACCCCATACTTACTATATGCTGCTATTTCAAGGCTGACCTTGTTCCCCCACAGAAAGCTAGCCAGGCATTTTTAAAAAGGTAGATATTCCTAGTGTATCCCTGTAATTTAATTTACATCATTTATCTCACAATTTTTCTCCTTTGTCTGGGTTACCTTTTCCCTCTCTCAGTTGTTACAATGAGTAGCATAGAATTGACTATCTCTGCAACAAATACTCAATTTTTACATCTTTCAGTTTGAAAACCCTTTGGAGACCTGCAGTACTCAGCAGAGCACTTTTATTTTAGATTCCTGACAAACATTTTTGTTCACAAGTGTTTCATAAGCTGTTGGTGACTCCAATTAAAAACAGCTTTCACGGAAAAGTACTGCTATGATGCCTTATCCTTCCCACAAACTGTGACCACCAGAAGAGCCAGTATCCCAGCTGCTGAGAGCTTCCCTGGGAGCCCAGACTGCTATGGCAGAGCTAATGGGAGTCTTCAGGTACTAAACCAGGACTGTTCACAGCTTTTGGGAATTCCAGAGGTGCAGTGGGGGAAGATGCATGGGAACAGGAATAGAAGTAATATAGGGATTTTAGCAAAACAGAGTTCTTGTCCTCTCACTCCTTATACCATTAAGCAAACATTCCACCCACAGATCTTAAATAATTAGAAGAAAAAGCACAAACCAACTTTTGTCCAAGTTGAACTTGGGGTAAATTAACACTAAAACAGAGCATATGATGAACAACATCAACTGCAGCAGTTAACAGATAACATATTTTATGTAAACTTTCCAACCAACAAGCCAAGCTTCTTAGTGTTTCACTAAGCACACAGAAAGTCTGTCAAAATCACTGAATGCATTTGGACAAACATAAAGCTTCAAAGAAGTGGTAACAGATGAGGAAAACTACCAGGTTGAAACACAACTTTAGAATCTGAGACCAAGTTGGGGGGGGGGGGGAGGGGGCCAAAACAACCCACCTTTCCATCTGCCCCCAAACCCACCGCTAATTGCATGAAGTTCATGCCTCCCATTTTGAGCATACCGAAGTGACAGCAAATACTATACATAACACTGGTATTCTTTAGTCACTGACATGGCTACAAAATAAATAGATTCTTAAAACGAATCTAGTCTAAGTACTGCACGGGACTGTAGCTTTGAGGAACAGTTCAAGTCAGGCAATTCTGTAATTAAAAACAACAGAAGAAATAGAAAAGCAGACAGATCAAGTGGCTTGACAGACACCATAGATAAGATCAGCGGACAAAAAGCAGAGGTACTGCTCAAATCCTGGTTCTGTGCTTAGTAAATTAAATCTCAACTGTATCATTTACAACATGTCCCTTCTGTCTCATTGTTAACATTCATAAAAACATCAGTCTTTGCTGCTTAAAAGGCTCTGAAACACGTTTGGCTTACACGATAGTGTTCCCTAGGGTTTGTTTGGTTTGGGGTTTTTTTCCCCCTTTAATTTAAACAGAAATTCAACAATCTCAGATTCAGTTATATGAACAACAGTAACTTCAGAACACTCTTCTTTCTGTAGCAAATTCCCTGTAAGGGAATGCTCAACAAGCATTTTAAGAAAGCATAAGCCTGCTACCGCCTCTAAATGCTTCTTCACCACATTTGGGGAGGCACATGGGGAACCAGATTGGAGAATCGCTCCAGCTGGAAACTAACATAACAAAATGATACCAATTATTTTCAGCCACAGCATTTTCTTGACTTAGCTTACTGCCTGGCTGCCAAAAAACTGTTTCTTCTGCCAAGGGGTATGCGAAAACAAGGACAAATGCAGTAATGAAAGCAACATCTTTTCTTCCTGTGGCAGCAACAACTTATGCCACTGTAAAGTATTTATGTAGCCATGGATTCTAAAGGTAAAGCATTCATTCCCGCCAAGACAACTCTTCCTCTGGCCCTGAACTAACCTGTTTGCCAAGTGATTCAATCTTAAGAAACACTTTCTGGTTTGTTGTTTGGGTTTTGGTTGGGTTTTTTTAATAAAACAATTTCACAGAACTTAGGTAGACAATGGGACTGTGCATAACTGAACTGGCAGACCAAAAGGCACCTCTTTGAGATGGCAAAAGCTCATTTTAAACCAAATGTACTGCCAAAGTAACAGAACCTGTCTTGGAAAAGTCCTTAGCTCAAAGAGGATGATAATTCTCAAGGAATTTTTTGTAAAAGAAAGAAAAATAGATATACATACATGCATTTTGAATTTATCTTTGCATTTTAGAAAGCAATTATTGTTTTGCCAGGATTTGGTACCCTCCACTTCATTTTGTAGCCTCCACTGCCAGGATTTTATACCCTATGTATCCATTCTTTTTTTCTTCCTCTTTCAGAGTCAACCCCAAAATACAAATGATACAAGACACGAGAACAAACACATTAAGCAGTTCGAAATTAAAATTTAATCTACTTTTAATTTGTTGTATTTTAATCACCAAAGCAACTGGTACGTGTCAGCCACTGACAATGCACTGTAATTACTGCATGTAGCTATGAAGATTTAGCATATTCGTTAACTGTTACTCATTACTTAAGATGTCCACAGACAAGGTTTTACATTGGCTTATAAAGAAAAACAAACAAACAAACGCAAAAGAAGTTTCCCGTAGAAATAAATAGTCACTACTGCACCCTGATCTAAATTTTACAGTCCAGATGGCAGGTCGTGACACCTCTTCAGGTTCCATTTATGCTCCTCAAAGTCTTAGAAATGTTGTTAGAGGCGCCAGGAATTTGCCTAGAGACCCAACTCCAAAGATTACTGCTCTGGTTATGTGGAGACACCAAATTAAACTTGAGCACTTTTTAAGAGTAACTCTTGCTATAAAGTGTTTGCGGGCATTCTTGGCCTCAACTCAAACATCCTAGGCACTAAGCAGCACTAGATATATTTATTACATCGTTCCAGAGACGTACAAATTAGTTTTATTGCCTGCTATAAACTCCTATCTATGTAGTCATTTCACAAATAAAGATGTCAAACTATTTCCTTAACAATAGATTACTTAGAGTTCTGGATATTACAAGAGTTATTTCTACTTGCTATGTCAAAAATACTGCTCAATACTCTTAACAAGTTGAGCCTGTTAGATTACCTAACATTATAAACACTCTAGAATTGTGCTTAAAATAAGAAAGGAAGGAATGAAAAGCCATTACAAGAAAGGCTGCTCCGCACGTTCTTTCTAGCCAGCAGCTCCAGCATCAGTGCAAATATTATTACAGCCAAATCCTATGGAACCAGCCAGAAGATCTCACAGACTCACAGCTTCCTAACTCAGCCGCACGAGATCAAAACAAGTCACTAATAACTATAACACACAGCAATGGAAAAACAGAGCACATCACTTCTGTTGCTTCTGTTCATCCTGTTGGCCCAAACCAGGTATATAATTAAACAGAGAACAACAGAGATGTGTATATTAAGGGAGCTTTAGAAATGTTAAACAGTGGCTAACACCTCATTCCCAATAAAGCGCTATGCTAGGACACAATTCTTGCTGTATAATCTGCCCAGAGGAGCAGAAGGAAGTAGAACTCTTTTCTTCCCTCTCAACTTAGTGTTAAACACTGCACCCATCCCTGGCACAAAATCAAAACAAACAAAACACACACAGAAATGGCTGCTACTGCTTCTGCTCATCCCTCCTTTCCAACAGTTACACCAAGGGATCTGACTTCATTAATGTTTATAAATATGTAAAGGGTGAGTGTCAGGAGGATGGAGCCAGGCTCTTCTCAGTGATGTCCAATGACAGGACAAGGGGCAATGGGTGCAAGCTGGAACACAGGAGGTTCCATGTAAACGTAAGAAGAAACTTTTTCACGGTGAGGGTGACAGAGCTCTGGAATGGGCTGCTCAGAGAGGTTGTGGAGTCTCCTTCTCTGGAGACATTCAAACTACACCTGGACGTGTTCCCATCTGACCTAATCTAGGTGATCCTGCTCTGGTAAGGGGGTTGGACTAGATGATCTTTCAAGGTCACTTCCCACCCCTAACATTCTGCGATTCCTTCCTGCTCAGGATGTATACACATAGCTCACTGAACAGAAAACTCAACTCATCCCAAACATTATCCCAAGTTAAGGGTTTGCAAAATAATTACTTTAACATGCTAGAAAGCACTCCATGTATAAAGACACAATGACACCTAACAAAGCACTCTCTGGTTTCAGTGAGTAACAAAGTTAATGGTTCTTTCAGTATGAGCATTACCTCAGTGGATGTCAAGTCACAGGGTCTGTTGCTCCGATAAACAGATACGGTTTTACTAACCTGTAAGCAGCAAAGAGCACAATCGGACTGACACAAGCCAACAGTATTTAAAAAGCACCCTTTCATGGCTCATACCGGTAAGTCCACGCTGACGTCCGTTCCATCCAGCAGCGCTACTCGGCAAGTAATGATGGATTTTGCATCCCCAGCTGCGGGGATGTGCGTCGCAGCTCTTTGGGCCTCTCTTAGCCGCTCCTTCTCCGCATGTTTACGCATAGACCGGCGTCCAAGGGTTCGACGGAAAAAGCTCAGCATCTTTGCTATGAAATTCAAGAAATGTCAGTGTTAGTTTTCCACAGAAAAGATAATAGCTTACATTTAAAATTCTTAGAAAACACCAGACTTTGAGAAAGTCCCGTTAAAAATTCAAACAGATGTTTCGCTTATTTGGATTTAAACAGCCAGTCTTCAGCTACCTTTTAAAAAAAAGCTCCGTTCAAACCTTTGATGGCAGTCGGGGTGATTTCGGGGGTAATGTGAAAGTCTTGTGTAGCTCTCGTACAGTTAACGGCAATCTTTGATTAATACAAATGCTACGGCACTCTCCAAGAAGATGCTGATGTTCTCTCAAACCTGGAAAGCAACTGAGAACTACAGACCACCAGCTCTGTTCTTGGCCGACAGACTCCATCTCTCATATCAAAAGTCAGGAACGTCCCTTCCCGCCGAACTTCGCCTACAGACCCGGGACGCTGGTGCCGAGCCTCTCAAGGGAAGGCTCCGCACAGAGGCGAGAACCTTTCGGGCACGGCCCTTCCCGTCCCGCTGCGGCCACGGCTGCGCCGAGGCTCCCCGGCGGTACCAGCAGCGCGGGGACGGCGGCGGCCTCCCCACCGCTCACCGGCACCGGGGTAACGCCTCCCTCCGGTCGCGGCTGCAGCGCCGGCCCCACAGCTCGGCCATCAGCCGGTCCCGAGCCCCGTCGAGGGGCCAGTCTCCCCGGACCGGAACCCAGCCCGCGAGCACAGAGCGTCGAAACCCGCCGCCGCCGCACCGGGGGAGCCGCGGCAAGGAACGGCCCCCCCCCCCCCCCCCCCCCCCCCCCCCCGCCCCCCCCCCCCCCCCCCCCCCCCCCCCAAACCCCCCCCACCGGCGCCCCCCCCCCCCCCCCCCC
>WTSP01010418.1:0-12451 GCA_025331215.1 Actenoides lindsayi
TAACATCTTATCTATCATAACTGACGGCTCCTTGCGTCTTATTCTCTCCCTGCGTGCCGTGCTGATGGGGGTGGGGGAAGCAATAGAAGGGCTTGGTGGGCACCTGGTGCCGTGCCAGGGTCAACCCACCACATGCACTAACTGCCCAGAGCAGAGCACAGTGTCTTGTGGGAGCACTAGTGAGGCACCGCAAACAGCACATAAACCTTCTTTTGTGACAAGCTCTAGCACAGAATTCTTGAGAGGAGATGAACAACTGGTGAGCAACCTTCCCACAGCTGAGCAACAATGATCTGAAAATGGTCCAGGCATCTGAATGTCTGATATTGCAGGTCACTATGCAAACAGGAGCAGCTAAGCCCACCCCAAAAGCCCTGTATGGTTGGCGATCTGGCAAGACATGCTGCCCTAGATCCTTGCTGCCATCTCCTTGTAACGAGAGCAGTGGTAACTGCTGTGGCTGAGGCTGGGAGCTGGAATCAACTCTCCCCAGAGCCCCTGGGAGCCCACATTGCACAGGGATGCATCTGGTTGGCCCTGAGGTCAACATGGATGTCAAAGCGCTGGATTTTTGGGCCTGCCCTTAGAGAGCGAGCAGATTGATTGCTGTAGCATGCAAACATATAATTGCACTCTAGTGGGCTGTGGACAGCAGGAGAGCCAGGAGCGTGCAGATGTGGTTCCAAACATTGTCTATGTGGGCAGTTTAATTTACTTACAAACTCTACCATGCCTTTATATTGAACCCCTACTTGAAGGTCACCAGAGCACTTTAAGCTTGAGCTCTGCGCCACTGGAGAGTGTACAGTGAGTCCTGCTTCCTCATATTCTCTGTGGGTCCTGTGTGCCATAAGGACAACAAAAAAGAGCCCAGTACTGAGCCGGCATATTCTTGTTAATGCCAATCCAAGAGTCAAGTAAACCCCAACCTATTCCAGCAATGTCCCTTTGCTCAGTCTTAAAAATTATCAGAAACTCCTCATTTGCTTCCAGAGGCTTCCCAGAGCTGTGCTGGACTTTGCAGTCCATCTTTCTCTAGCTTGTTACTTTTCACTGCAGCCTTGCTTTGTCCTTCCCTAGCTTCATCTTTATCATCAACTGTTATCACTTTATCCACATTTTGAAAAATTGAATCTTATCTGTTTTCAAAACCTTCTTCCCATGGACAGACTCCTGATGGCAAAAAGAAGTGTCTTACTCATTCTTATAATCACAAAAAGCCACAGAGGGGATGCAGAAAAGCAGAGTTTGCTTGCTGAGGGTATCAAGTCTGCTGCAGCATTTATGACATGTCTATGATTTTGAAAGATGCAATATACACAATAAGGAAGGAAAAAACAATAGGAAGGAATAATGTAGTTTTAGTAGACTTAGTCAAAAATAGTCTGCAGAATTAATTACTTAAATGTTTAGGCAAGCTGACATAAATTAATATCTGTGGATTTATTTTTTTTTTTGCCTGCATCTTAGTGGAGATAGCAGTGATTGGCCAGACTTACATCTATGTGCATGTCAACTAAATGCAGAACAGTTGTTAGCTCTAGATATTTACTGAGGAGAGGCTTTCTGAGCCATAGCAAAATGATGCTGACACAAATGTAGTATGCATGAGAGATGTTCATTCAAAGGGTGGGACATCATGCCCGTGTACACATATCCAGGGACTTGGCATTGACTTGTTTTTTTAACTCAGCAAGTCACTGGTCTTTTGCTCCTTTTGGTAAACAGCTCTGGGATCTCTGTTATCTACCCATAAAGTGCATTATTATGAAACAGTTCCCTTGATTGCCCTTTCCACAAGCAGACATTGGCCTTTTTCCAAAGGCATATTGTATCTGCATTGATCACACTGCTGACTATATGACCTTGTCAATGGGAAAACATGAAACATAAAATATGAGTTACTTGGACTCCTTCTTCTAGTATTATTCATTATTTTAGTTTCTGATCGCTGAAAGAGATTGCAGAGCCAGCAGGAGGTCTGCTTGAGACCTGCTGACATCATGGAATTTGTGGTACTTTAATTATCCAAATGATCTAAACAAAAGAAGTTAACAATTGAGTAGCTTATGATTGATTGTTAGCTGTAAACTGCAAAAATGAATCTGGCAGCTGGAATGGTTGCATGAAACTCTGGAGGTTACTCCTCCAACACCCTGGGTAGAGCATCAGATTGAATGTGCTGCATGTAAATAAAGCTGGAAAGGTTCACGGAGATTGTTTCTGTACTCACCAAGTGCACTTTTTTCTCTGTTATTTTTCTGCAATGAACTACCCAGTCATTATGGCGGGCATCCTCAACATCCTTCAGGTCACTGTCCAGACAGTAACCGTAATGCTTCTGGGACTGGGAAAGAAAGATCAGTATAAGATCACAGGGGGAATCAGGATCGAGGGGCACCTGGAGTCTGCACAAAGCCAAGACTCACAGCCTGGAAACAACACTCTGGGAATTAGTCATCCCCAACAAAATGGTAGCAGGCCTGGGGCTAGAAGGCCTAGGACTTGTTGCCTATCTTTTGGTACCAGAACGTCAGTGACAATACAGGAGAGCTGGGTGAGTTCATGGTCCCTGCATCCCTCATCCTCTTGAGTGTTTATTTTTGTATTCACTTAACATGCACACTGATGCATCAAGCCCAGCCAGTCTGCATGTTCAAAAAGCACAGAGGGCAATGCTTTTTCCCACAGAACATTAGTTTGTGAGTTCTTCTTTGCGCTGGATGCTAGAAGAATATGCAATTAAAAAAAAAAAAAAAGGAAAAAAAATCCAACACCCCCCAAAAAGACCTGAAAAACCTGAAAACCCCAAACAAAACAGAAAACAACCTCTAGGCTATGTTTGTGGTAGCAAGTTCTGTTAAGGGTGGTTCAGTGGATGCAGGTACAGCAAAGCTCAAGAAGTCCTTAAGCTGCAGCTTGCTAGAGAGTATCCTGGGAACAGAATAACCCTGTACTTGCCCTTTACTAAGCACCTGTTACTGGTTGTGAGAGACTGGCCTTTTCTAGCACCCTGTCTCTCTACCCTCACCTTCTTAGGTCTATCCTGAAGGTGGAAGGAAGACTTGGGTCGCAAGGACACTTTTTCCCTTTTCACCTCACTACCAGGCCTGCTCTTAGGAGCCAAGTCAAGGAGTGTTAGGAAACATTCTTTGTCGGGAAACATAAAACCAATTCTAGCTATGTAGTTTGCAGTTTTTAGTAAAGGACTCTTCTTTTCTTCCTTGAAACTGTGTTTAAGGAAAGCTACATAGAGCTAATTACTTGAGACCCTGCAATGATTTTCCTTGCACTCAGGATATGCAAAGCATTCTACCAAAAATCACAGAAAACTGCTGTAATGCAGCAGTTGCAACAACACCCTGTGACAGAACTTATTTGTGTATTTTTAGCATGTAAAAATATGTTTGTCAAAGTTTGCAGTGCTGCCAGTACATGTGACTTTTAATTTGTCTTGCAATAGCGGGTATTTTCATTAGCCAGAATTGCTACAATGGGCTTGTTAGGAGAATCTCAGTTTTCTGAAAATAGAAACTAATGGGTGGTCATGAAAACCAAATCAGAGGAGGAGATGGGGGAGAGGAATCTGAAGATGACTTGGCAAAGATAGTTAAGTATTAGAAACTAGGAAGACAAGAAGCCAAGATTCAGAGGCAGAGTTCCTGTTTTTTAGGAGAGGCAACTAAGAAACCGGCTAGGATGACTAACAGAATTGTACAAGGTGCCCTAGATGGGAAACTGGGCATTAGCCAGAACATGGGGGGTGAAGCTGACAACAGGAACACACATAAATTCAGAGAGAAATCTGGCCAAGGAGTTGGAGAGGAGGAAGAGCATGGACAGTTTGGAATGGAGGAACAGAAGAGGGGAAAAAAAAGTAGGTGGAGAATTTTTTCTGTAAGTAATCACCTTTCCTCAAGAAAGCCAAGATTTCTGTATCTGCCCATCACTCCACATTGCAAGGGTGAGGGATTGTTATCCCAGTCAGTTATTTCCTTGGTCTAAGTAACAGATGTCTGTATGGGACCTGACTGTCCCAGTTGATGTGCATCAGCTTGATGCTACAACATGGAATTTCTGCTTTTATAATCTGGATAACTATATACTGCACTTTCTCTGTCCTCACTGAAAGAATTTCAAAGCCAGGCCTTCAGAATCTGGAAATGCCAGGGTTAAGACTGCCTATATGGGTGTGCTAAAGGACCACTGCTAATTTTATGATCACATCGTACTCCACGGGACCCTTGCCTCACCCAGCACACAAGATGGATGACGCTCACTTAATGAGCACCTGCTCAGTATTTTTTCCCTTTGCTGTTTGGAGTGCGTCTCCATGCCTTATTGACTGTATACTATCCACACTGAAGGCAATTATTTTCCTCATGAGTTTTTCTGTGCTGTTTATTGCTATAGTAACTGTGTGCCTCACAAATACTCACTCATCTGTTTTCCTTCTTCCCCTCGGAGACAGCGGGGCACTACCTGTGTTTCATGAACGCAGAGCTGTATTTCATGAATGCAGAGGTGAGGAATGGAGAGCAGAAGCTGAAGAGAAGTCACTGATTTCAAGTGTCCGTATTAGAGTGGGACTTCATGTTTCACAGCACTCATGACTTACAGCACTTTGCATGCCTTAGCTCCAGCTTGCTTTGACTTTAGTTCTTCAGTACCTCCTGCAATGTCAAAGCCACAAGTCAAGCAGCTAGAAAATAACAAACATGTAACTATAGGCCGTCTCTGAAGTGTTTGAATGATTTAAGCAATGTCACATACAAAATCTGTGTCACAGATTGGGACAGTATCTATTTGTGCAGCTCGATGTTCATCTACCTCTAACCATGACACCAGCCAGTCCCTCATCTCATTCATCATGCACCATATGTTCTAGGTGCAATGCTGTGGATTACAGGGGCAATGAAAACATCAGCTAACACAGCAGTATGGTGAACTGAAAAGAAGTAATCCTGAATAAATGTTGCAAACAGTACAGAACAAGCCAGTTACATACATGCATTAGCAGTGTGATTAGTCTTCTTGCTTGCACAGTTGTCCTTTCTTTCTTCTCCATTATGTGTTTTAATTCTTTCTATATTACACCCCCTGGGGAGGGTCGAGGCTGTCATTTTCTGTATTTGCAAAGCACATTGCATATGCTTGAAATGACTCAGCCTGTGAGATAGGTAAACACGACCATTTTAGATAAGGGGGTAACTAAAGTATGGGGCTTAATTTAAAAAAAAAAAAGTTAAAAAAAAAAAAATATATATAATGATTCCACATTTCTTCTTTGTACAAGAAAAGAGGCAATCTGTGAGTGCACAGTCCTGCTCCTGTGGCAGGCTGGACACACAGCTGAACACAGGAATGAGCTGTTTGGTCACTGATGTGTAGAAGGTGGAAATAATTTAGAGCATACCTATTCTGAAGGGTATAGATATATATGAGTCACTCAAAGTAACATAGAAGGTCCATCAATCTTGTCATCTAAACAGTGTAACAAAGGAAAAATGTTTCCCTAAAATAGCAAGCAAATAAGTTGTATGAAAGATAATACTTCAAAACTTGTGGAGTTCCAATAAGCACCAATCTTTCTTACTTAATTAGCCTCCTTAGGGAGCTACATTACAAGTGGTTTTCATTACTTTCAGCAGAAGTTTAGCAATTTCTCTTCACATTGCCTTTTCTCAGGACAAACCTCTGCTTTCCAGCTGGGGATAGTTTAGTTTCTAAATTGTTTCTCTTTTTATCCCTCACAGATCATCAGAGTGAAAAGCACTTTCTCCTCCCTGATCCTCCTCATGTATTTTGCTGGAGAAGAAAAAACCAAATGTATGCTGGGGAAAGAGTTCCTGAAACAGCAGCAAGACTGAAATCTCATCTATCTGGATGCTCAGCACAAGGATAAATCAGTGAAGGAAGGGCTTTTTTTATCATTAGTAATAGCACAGTCCTGGCCAGATGCAAGAGGAAAAATAAGAATCTCTCCGAAGGGTTGACCAACCCCCTGGAAGATTATATTAAGCTGTTTTCAAGAGCTTATGTCTTATTTTAGCAAGTCACACACTCACATGCCCAGCTGCCCCCCACTCACACAACTCAACGTGGGTCAGATTACTTCACATGCTGCAATGGGAGGGACCCATTGGCTACAGAAAGTATTTGGGAATGTGGTTATGCAGAGGAGTCACACACTTTCTCAGGGGGTGATTCTTCAGTTCATGGAGTATTCAAACTCTATGGTCAGCACTGGGTTTTGCTATTGCATCCTTGGCTTTAAGGTGGGTCTCAGACACCCATTTTGTGTATCCATTCCTCTTCTCCTAGGATGTTTGGGATTTGAAAGCTTACAGTAAGTTTTGTTGTAAGAAAGAGTTAAATAAATGTTTTCCATTGACTTAGCTGGAAATTAGGTGTCTCTGAAAATGCTATTCCATGCTCTGTGTTTCTAGGCATGCAGAATAAGTGAGTCTAGAAACTATGGGGCCTGAAACTGCAAAAATATTAATGGTAAATTCAAAATACAAACACAATCTCAGCTCAGGAGCTTCTCTGAGATCCTTACCAAGACAGGTGAAACTCTCATGGGAAGCATGAAGGACTACAGAAGTGGGTGAGTGTGAAACAGATTAAATAACTGTAGGCTTACAGTTAACAGTATTAATTTTCCTTTCTGGCAAGGACAACAGCAGAAGGTCTGTTCAGTGAATTCCCCTGGGATCTGTGGCAGGAGGTAGCTCAGAGCAGGGTTTAGCAGCTTTATCTGCAGGCACTCCTCAGTATTTTACTACACTGACATTCTGTGAGGAGTGATTTGTGAACACTATCAGCAGCCTAACTTTGGCCTCAGAGCAGGGCTTTGCACTTACAGTCCTTTCATAGCCAGAAAACGCTCCTTGCCCATTGACTAATTAGGTCATTTTAATTTACAGAAACATTAGGCCCTGGTTTTTAAATCCGTCATCAAGATGCTGTCACTGAAATGTTCTTGCCTCCACCTCCAAGTTTGCTTCTGCCAACGTTAAGTGTGATATAAATCAGTGGATCTCTGACTAGCTGCCTCTCAGCAGTTGATTTGATATCTGCATACTGGTGTGTGGGAGCGGACAAGAGAAGATGTGTGCCTGGGATGGGAACAGAAACCAAGCGGGCTGACGTGCCCTTTTCTGTGTGTTCCCTGAAGTGGGCAGGCACAGAGCTCGCTCCTCTCGGCTGTGGGTGGCTGCCCTTACCTCGCCTGGCCAGAGGGGCTGGTGCTGCCCAGATCTGCTGGGGCACTGTGTCCCATTCCCAGGCAGATTACACCCCACTGATGCGCTCAGGTGTCTCCCATGTACCATCTTCGGTGCAGCCCGTAAAAGAGCCTCCTGTTTACTGTGTACTGCTGGATGTTGTATCTCTCCTGTGGTGCTGTGCTGGCTGAGAGCTGTCAGGCCCAGAAGGAAACGTTGTGAGTAGCTTACATCCACATTTTTGAAATGGTGACACACATCCCCATTGCTATGCAAAGAAATGGTGAGTATTGCTTAGTACTTACCCTTCTTTTCCTGCTTGGGAAGACACTTGGCAGTCTCTACCCTAAAGGTAAAGATACACCCCTACCTTAAAGAGAAAGACACAGATCTAAAGATACAAACTACGTTGGTAAATACCTGATGGCCTCTTTGAATAGCGTATGCACAAACACTGTGCAGAGGTAAGGAAGTGGAGATGCCATGAGGAGCAGCTAGTGGGAACTTTTTGTTGGGTACAGCTGTTCGCCACAGCTCACCCCAGCTGGGACCTGGCCCAGCAGTGGTTTATAGCTCTCCCATCTCCCTCAGGAAGTCAGAGAACCACTGATGGAACTAGGAATTAAACGCTGATCTTAGTTCCTTAGCTTTCTGGTCTTAGGCTGAGACTTGGTTTTTTTGCTTGCATTTTTGCCCACACTGTTACAATACATTTGTTGTTAAAATCCCTTCTGGATATAACAGGTCTCTTAAATAGATGTAGGCAATGTTCAGGAAATTTCTGTATGTTATTTTCTAGGTCATCTTATGATCTTGTTAAGTACAGTGGGGAAATAAGCACTGGGTCTTTCTTTGGCAGTAGTTGTTCATTATATAAATAATGTAAAGAACTGATACAAGGTAGGGAGTGTATGTATGTTCACATGTGTATAAATTAGGACATGCTCGTATGTACACATGTTAAAGGCATTAAGTTAATTAGTAACAGAGTGGCAAGATTCACTTTATTTTTCAAGATCTGTTTTATGGGATTTATTTAGGGCTGTAGCAGCAGCCAGTCTACAGCAGCTAGCTTCCAGTGCAGCCAAATGAGTCATTTCCACCTACACTAACACATGTCAAAATGGTTCCTCCTGTGTGTCTACCTATTAGAAATAAACAGAAAATAACTATATTAGTCTAAAGTACTGCAGCTTCTTTTACTTGAGAGTCTTAAAACACTGTAGGAATTCCTTCCAGCCCTGTTATGGTAGTAAGGTATATTATATGTATTGAAGCATACCATATAAATATTTAGGTGGGGAAACTGAGGCACAAAATGGTTCATTTGCCTAATGATGCACAGCAACTCTGCAAACAGAGTAAAACCAGACACTGCTTGCTCCCATAGCTTTACTGCCTACCCACTGGACAATACTGCCATTTTATCTCAGTAATGTCGGGTTGGGTTTTTTTGTTTGTTTTATTTCCAGCTGGAAATGATGGAGGTTTTTTCCTTTCTGTTGCTTAGCTACCCCCTGACCTTTGGATAGTCTTTCTCATTGGCTGGGTGAATACATTTCCCTCCAGCTGCCTGCATGCGGACATGTCTCAGATCTCCCCCTCTGGCAGGATTTCATCAGCTGCCCTGCCTTGACCATGTGTTTCTCTTCCCATCTTGCTGAAAGAAATTCTGTTATTTTGCCTCTAGCATATATCAAATGGTGCTGGAAAGAATGCAGAAGAAGCCTTCAAGACTGATGTTTATTTTATCAGTTCACTGTATTACTTGACAACACACAGTTAGTTAAAGCTGACCCACTAATTACTGTGATTCTGCTCTCCTGGACTTTTCTACAACCTGCAGATCAGTGGGATTTCCTGTTCAAAACAGATAAAACTAGAACAGTTAAAACTCTGAAAAAATGGGGATCTGAACTTGGCCACTTGAACATGCATCTACTTGACACAGGACCTCACTGCTACTGAAAACATCTTACTAACAAAAACTCGCATGAGAAGTCTAATTGATACAGAGAGCTTTAAATCTACAGTTAAGACGTTTGGGAGTGAAACTTTTGGTATAGCCACATTTCCTGCTACTACTTCTAGGGTGTGATTTCTAAACCTATTCTCAGTTTTGATTTCTGAAACAAAGGTAGCTAGAATAATCAGAGATGAGGGTGGTTTTATTTTGTGTGGTTGTTTTGTTTGTTTTTTTAACCTATCAGCTTTTACTGGTCACATTACATAGAATAAAAGCACATTCATTCTTGTCAGGAACTATTTTGCCAATAGTCACATTTGCTGGAGGTGGAGAAGCAAAGGACTAAACCAGAAGACACAACAAAAAAGAGAGAAGAAACAAGCCTTGTCAGGCCGTTCTGTAACTTTTCTTGAATGATTTAATCATGGAGGATGAACTCAAATGGACTGCATAAAGTCTAGAGTCCTGTGCTAGGCATCAGTGTCCTACACACTGTACAAGGACAGAGATAAATTTTGTTCCTAATGGCATTCAAATGAACTATAGGATGGAGGTTCCTATGATGTTCAGCCTTTGATGAACCAGTCATGAGCCAGCCGGGCAATGCTGAGGATACACGAGCCTTAAATCCAGCTCCTTGGGAGTCTTTTAGGAAGCATATTCTTCTGTTTGGGATCCATTATGTCCATCCTTCTCTTAAAACCCTGAGAAGAGGTCACCTTTTTCTTTTCCAAACTGCCAGAAGGTGAGGTGGGATATCTGCTTTCCCCTATCAGTGCACACTGCTGTGGAGGGGATCTTCCCAGAGCACTCAGCTCATGGGGTCAATTCTCACTCCAGTCAGAATTGCTCAAAACTCAGTCTCTGACCTCTCAGGAAAGTGTCCTTGCTTATCAGGGTATTTGGCATTTATCAGAAGTCACTCACTTGTGAGAGATGGAGATTAGTTCACAGGAATCTGTACAAACAGCTGAGATCTTCAGATGGAAGGTACTGCAGAACGGCAAATTATTATATTTAATCATAGAGCTCTTGAGACTCTGCCTTTTGAAGCCTAGAGGCATTCGTTAGCAACATCATCATGTAATGCTGAGCTCTTAGTAGAACATAATGAAGATATCCTGAGGATGAGGGGAAAAAAGAAACACCGCATTTCCTCCCATGGGAGAGAGCAAAAGAACTAGATGTGCAATCCTAACAGATACATTCCTTCAGGAGAGATGAGTTTGTGTACTTCTTCCAGCACCAAAATAAATTTACCAGAAATTTTAAGACAACCTTGTGCTGATTAAGCTCTCGGGATGTTTTCCTCTTTGTAAGAACGTGCATCCTGTCTCCCTAATGGACCATGCCAAAACCCCATCTGCAAGCATCCCTAAACACCAGGAAAGTTTAGGTCATTTAAATTCAGGCTCCCATGATAGCATCCATCCCGTGGTGGGAATCTGATGCTGGAAAGCTTTCTTCATGAGTATCTGATTCCCAGCTTTGAACCTGTGGTCCCCTAGGACCTGACATACTAGCAAACCTGTTTGGTGACAAAAAGGGGCTGTAGTGCACCAGGGGATAAAGAAGGGACTGCAAGCACAGGCTGTGCTCTAACCTACTTGGGCCAGAAGCCAAGCAGATGGGCAGGGAGCTGGAAGCAATCAGCAGTGCAGGAATGAGAACTAGTCTCACTTTTGTGTGTGTACAATTGAAAAATGTGGATTTGAAACCAATTTGCTGCAAAGAGCAAAGTGATTACAGAAAGGGTGTACCTAGGGTGCCGTTAGAAGTGCAGGCACAGCATAGACAAACACAGCAAGTGCTAGTAGCAGAGTAGCTGTAACAGCATGGACCTTGGCTGCTGACATAAACCTGCAAGTTATTTTCTTTTTCCTTAATAGTCATCACCCACCCACTCATCCAAACAAAAGAAAAAGGCCGGAAAAGACTGTCAGTTGCAGCATGTTTGCAAATTCTCTTCTTATCACCCATCGTTACTTCTGTAAACAATTTCAGCACATTATTAACATTTACAATACTGTACACATGGAAAAATCATAACTAAAATGCACCAGTCAAGGAACTGGTCCCAAGGACACATAAATATCAATAACTTCTTTGAAGTTTTAGGATCAGCTGGATAAAAAAATTATTGGAGTAGCTACGAGCTTTCTCCTGGAATGAAATCAGATAGCAGTAGGCCAATGAGGGAGGCTCTGTGAAATTTTTGACCTTGAGGGGATTCTGGAAAGCAGTGTATTTATTTAGGATTATATGAGGGGCTTGGCAAATTGAGCAGTCAAGGTCTTAGTCATCTTTGTGTGGGAATGGTGTATGGTCTCTGTAGCAACCTTGAAATGGAAAGCCTGCCTGCCCATCTGCGGAGCAAAGGGGCTGTGAGCTGATTCAAGATGGAGGCACTGCTCAGCCTGGTCCAGATTCATATTTCACTTGTCTCTCTCCATTCTTTCATTTTTTGTTAACCTACAATAAATCATCTAGTCTGGAAGTACACGTTCTTCCCTTCGCATTTGGAAACCATTACTCTAAGAGAGCCTCACGTTCAGCACTGAGCCACATAAGCTGATGTGTGTGGGAGTGTTACAGATTATTAAAAGTTCAGGAAATTATTATTAGAATTCAAGGATACCTGTAGGCACATTGTCTAAACAGACAGATGAATGGGCAGTATCTTCACTCGATCTTTTTAGGTGGAGATTTATGAGTTGAGTGACAACTGATACCCACAGAGTAGCAGGTGGTGTGCTGACGGCAGGTCTTCCAGCCCCACCAACACTGTTCTCCATAGTTCCTCCTTGACCCTGATGCTTCTGACACCCTGCTTTAAAACTCAGCAATATACTGGGTTTCCAGCCACAGGGAAATTATTTCAGTGGTTTTACAGTGCACACACGACTGTATGTCCAACTTGAACTCTAGCTTGTCTGGCATTTGCTTTCACACCTCTCTGCAAGGATTTTTTTTTTTTCTGAGTTAACAGCACAAAAGACATCCCTTAATTATTTTTTATTCCTTAAAATTAAATGCTGTGGCTAGGTAATTAGTAATATGGAGAGGGAGGTGTTTATTAATCCAACACATCCTGGTTTATACATCCCCTGCTGGAATACAACTTTCCAGAATGCAAAGAAGCAAGGGGGTCTCTGCCTCTCTCCACTGGCTGTTTTAGCTTCTTCCCCCCCCCCCCCCCCCCCCTCCCGTTCTGTCTTTATTCTCGTTGGTCTCAAGGTGTGTGTTCGTCGCGTGC
>WTSP01010418.1:12551-27938 GCA_025331215.1 Actenoides lindsayi
CAATACCTCAGCGCGGGGCCCTCTCCCGCCCCAGCGTGCTGTTGTGTTGCTTGCCCCCCCCCCCCCCCCCCTTTTGTTTTTATTTTTAAGAGTTGGTAGATGTAAAGTAATGGCTCCTGTAATGCCTCTGACATAGAATGATTTCTCATGGTTGTGTAAGGATTAGCCGAATGGGTGGGTATGGGTGTTAAAAACGGGATGCAAAAGTCTGGATTCCTAGCTGTAAGCTTGGCAGGGTTAACTCGATCGGCCCTTTGTTCTTGTTAGACAAATAAAATGAGTTTCCTCTGGGTGGGTGGTAGAAGGGTGTATTTTGGATGAAACCTCAAACATGAGGTTCTGTGTGGATGTTTAAATTCTTTCTGGCATGTTGTATGAGAGGAGGGATGGGCGAGGGGAGGAGCGGAGCTCTGCGGCTGCAGGAAGCAGTCTAGCCTGGCTGCTGGAAACAGCTCTGGAGACAGCCCACCAGGCAAATATTTGACTGCTGAGAAACCCAGGCCAGGGTGTTATGTCCTTGTACAGTGAAAACAGAACTGAGTCCTTCTGTGGGCTCCATCCTGCCTCTCTGTATGTAAGCAGGGAGGTTAGGGAGAAGATGCCAGCAATTTTCTGTGCTCTACAGCTCACCCACAGTAAGACTAGCTGGGGCTGCAATTGAACTTCCCGCTGTTGAAGAGGTGGCAACTGAACCTTCTCCCTGGCTTAGGAGAGGTTATTCAGCTTCTGCTCATCCTGTTTTCCTCCTGGCATGGAGCAACAGAGACTGGGGAACCCATGTACTGCTCCTTGTTGGACCAGACCCAAGGAAGGCGGCTGTGTGTACTGCCCTCAGGGCCTCTAAACCATCCTGCATAGCTGAGACATAAAGAAAGTCTCTGGAACCTCAGCTTGACCATCACAGCTCTACCCTCTTCGTTGCTCTAGGCAATGGGAATGGGATTAGGGTAATGGGAGCAATCGTCTAGGAACAAGGACTAGAGCTTAGCATGGTCAGCTTGTAAGATAGTTTCTGTGCAGCAAAAATTATTTTTAAAATGGGAACAAGGAGAAATGTGATAAAAATAATATTAACAATGTGCAAATCCTCCTGCAATGCAAGAAGAAGGGGTGGGGGAGGGGAACACACCCACAAAAGGAAGAAAATACAGCTCGGACAACTGAAGAGGATAGGCTGGAAAAGCAATGTAATAAATATCTAATGATCGAAGAGAAACAGAGTAATGATTAACTTTTAAGCAGTGTGTAACTGAAGGCTGATCCTTCAAGTGAATGGAAGGCTGAGCAGAATTCTACTTTCTAACCTTCATACATGGGAATTGGAGCCAGAGCTAAACCAGTAATTTCTGATTTATTTTTTTTTCCAAGGCTCATAAATTGAAAAAAAAAAAAAACCAAAAAACAACCCACTAAAAAAAGACAAACCAAAAAACCCCAACAAAACAACCTCTGAAAACCTATTAAATGTTTTGTAAAGACTATGATGTTTTACAGCCTTTGTAAAGCTTCCTCTCATGCCCTGTTCCCAGGCGGTGCTTTATTTAAAGGAAGGGGTGACCTCTGCAATCCTGTCAAGGTCACGGAACCCTCCACAGCCTGCTCACGAGGAGCCGTACTGAACCAGCAGCACAGCAGAGCTTAGGCAGGTTGCTGCTCTGTGCTCAGAGGAGATGAGTTTTGTTTCCACACTCTCCTCTCTCCTGTGGAGAAAGGGGCTTGAGCCTTCTTATCTTACACAGAGCTGGTGGTTGAGTCAAACTCACCAGAATGAGCCCTGTGAGTCACTGCATCGTCAAGTGAGTTACAGTCACAAATGCTTTACCCCAATTTCAAATGAAAGAGCGAGAATTGCTTCCATTGCTCTTCAGCCTTAACTGCCTGCTACATTTTGTTACAGAGCATGTATGGGAAGAAGAAATACACAGGTAAATTGCAGCTTAATGGTCAAAGCAACTAAGGGAGGGTCTGATCTTCCAAACTCGTTACAAGATGCAGTGCCTCTCTGCTTTGTACTGCCAAGGGTTCTCCTCACAATGGCAACAAGCACGTGAAGAGTTAGGTGTTTCCTGTGGCTTTTCTAAAAAGTGCATCTGTATCTATTGAATCCTTGGAGTGTTAAAAAAATCAATGCTAAGCCAACTTCCACAGCCTTTCCCAGCAGCATCAAATTGGAGAAAGGCATGGTGCCATATTTTCCCATAGCTGTGTGTACTGTGTTACAACTAGAAAGCCTACTTGGTATTAATAACTGACCAAATTATAAAATATCTGAATCTCTCACACATTTTGTTAACATGTAGGTTACCTTTTTTTGGCTAGTCCTTTTAAAAGCTAGGCTTTTAAAGCAAGGCTGTAGCGTAAGATAAATGATGATCACTCCTGACTGCGTTTGCAATTACTTCACCAATTCCTCTCCAAATGTGCAATATACTAATATGTGAAGATTATATTCAACAGCGAGACAGACTTAATGCTGCAAGGGAAGTAATTACTTTTGAATATCATTTTGCAGACGTTATGAAGTCTCTGTTAAATGAATTTATGAATGTTATCAGAGCTGACGTAACCACATCTGTTACCAACTTTATCTAACTACATCCAAACTGCTTAGTGACACTGCTTATACTGACAAATATTTAAAATCTCTGTAATTGTGCAAGATAAGTTTGGTCTTGAAGAGGTATCAGTATAGTAATAAACTTTTCCAATAAAAGGCAAAACTTAAAACTACCTTTTTTTTTTATTATTATTATTGTCCTAATAATTATTGCTCTGTGAGGAAGAGAGTAGAATAAAAGCAGTCATGCCTTAATAGAAAATGTCTGGATAGAAGAGACATAATTATAATTCTCTTGACTGGAAATCTAATTTGAATAAGGGAGTTGGATTTGGCTAAATTTCTTAGAAAAGATGGTATGCTAAGTTAATTGTTTCCCCAAAATTAAAAACTAACTGAGAGACTGTTGTTCTGTGGGAATAGAAGCACTTATACATGAGAGTCATGGAAACATGTAGTAAGTTAAGGTAAGAAATCTTTTGTTTGTGTGTAGTTAGTTGTAGTCACATAAAAATGTTGGTGTTTACAGTTCAATTATTATGCTATAGAAATAATGAAAAATATATGGTGACAATAAAATCAGATTTTCATCTATGGCAGTGTAGGTTGTCAGCATCCCAAATTTTAACAAACAAGGTAGGCTCTGGCATGGTTAGTGCTCTGCCTAAAACAGAGATCTTTCAAAAGGTTTGACATTCATTAATGAGTTGCTCAGGTGAGGCTCTAAGGGAGCTCCCAGTATGAGCAATGGGTGTAACCACTCCTCAGCTGATCACTCCAGGAAGGGAATTAAACAGTGAGGTGTCTGTGAAACCTGAGTGTTGGGCTCTTCCAGTAGCTCATTCCAGCCTGATGTTCCTGGTTCACTTTTGCCTGTAATGTTCTGCTTAACAAGGAAGGAGGCCTGTGGGGACCCTACCCTTCCTTTGCCTTTGTGAAGGAAGGAGGCAGCTATAGTCCTTATGTTTTCCTGAGTGCTTCTGTCTTGATCTCCTGAGAGCAAATTACGGCTCATGTTGGTGGAAGAGACTTCAATCCAAAGGAAAGGTTGCAACTGGTAAGCTTTTTCTGTGTTAGTCTGTAAAGATGAATATTTATTGCAACTAATAGCTACAGCACTTTGACAAAAACTGTAGCACCTCATGCTTTTATTTCTGGGGGTGTGTGGATTAGCTGTTCTCTGCGTTGGCCCAATGTCCTTATGTGTTTTCACTGTTTATAAGAAAGCAAAACAAGCCTGTCCTGTAAAGACATTACCTGAGCCCTCTAGATTCCTGCTAAGGCCATATTTCCAGTATTCAATTTTGTTTTAGACTACTTGGTAAGTAATCTGTACTTGCTATGATTCCTTTGTTTAAACAAAATACATTGAAAATAATTTTCTTAATTTTCTGAGGCTCCAGATATTCTTAAGGGCATTGGTTTTTAAAGAAACATAAAAGAAAGGAAACCTTGAGCCAAGCAGCTGCTGAGGTGGTAGCTTTTTGTGCTGGAGTCCAAAAGCCTTGAACTCAGATTTCATGAGTCATCTGTAATTTGTTGCATGTTGAGGTATATCTTGTTTTCAGGCTTTGGGTTGAAATGTGAGCTTCCTAATATAAACAAGCATGCAGGGATTAGCTTTATAACTCACAGGTCTTAGACTGTCCCTGGCTTTGGATTACGTCCAAGTGTGACATACTGTCGGGAACTGAATGCTTTTGATAGTAGATGGTACACCAGTGCAGTATATGCTAACAGGCTTCTGAATGCCCACAGTAGTAAATCTGTTACCAAAACTAAGAGGATATTCTGTTAAACTATCTACAGCAACAACCTTACCTTCTCACTGCACTGCCAGCAGTGACACTACTACTTGGCTTTATTTTACACTTGCCTCTACTCTGCTCTCCTTCAATCAGCTCTATAGTGCAAGTCTGCTATTATATCCTCATTATGTCCTCACTACTACTACTAATGGAGAAAGAAGCAGGAAGAGCTGAGCTGGTGCATGTATCGGGTCAACAAGGGTTTGCAGGTCCTTGAGGAGGGCTGTGTTGAGGAGGTAGATCCCATAAGGTGGGATGGTTTAGGAGGAGAGACCCATTCCGCTGCAGCCTTCTCCAAGGCATGACATTCTTCCAAGCTTCAGATCATCTGGAAAGTGGCCATTAGGGAGAGGAAAGGGAGAAATTCCCTACCCACACAGACCATCCGTGGAGAGTTCGCTGATTCTGTCCAAAAGAGTTAATAGCTTTGAGACAGCTAGTGGTATCGTGATATTGTCTTTTGGCATTGCTACTGGGAAAGAATCAGATGTTATTGCCTGTTGTAACTTCTTGGTCCCTGGCAGGCAACACTCAGCACATGACAGGAAAAAGACCACCGATTCCAGTATGGAAAATCTCCAGGACCAATCTTTCCCATACAAGAAATAGAAATCTTAGCTTGAATGCCTGAGATTACAGCTCCAGAAAAATATCTCTAGACGTTACAAAAGTCAAGTGACTGACAGAAAACATTCTTCTGGTGAGACATGCTGTTTTCCTTGTGGCGATGAACAGCATCTCTTTCCTCATCAAACACTGGGACATTTTGAGGCATACCCACTGATGCTGTTCATGGCAAATAAAAAGTGATGCTAAAGCAACAGACTTGTGCATACATTCAGCACTGGAGGGTTTTTTTGGTGGTTTGGTTTTTTTGGTTTTTTTTTTTTTTGCTTATTGCAGCTGCTATGGTTACCAGTCACGCGGCTGGCCACCTTCTGTAGTGGAATTACAGAGTGATTATACTGTACATTGTATGAAGAACTCAGATAGACCTTGGGGGTGTGTGGTGGGTGTGAGTTTCCCACCCACTGCAGAAGAAGCTGGAATGAAAGTTCTCTGAAAGAAATACATTTCAATGCTAATATTGCCTGTGTTTGTAAAGCGACTGTCTTTGACTTTACTGTTACTTCTAAGGAGGGGGGAAGGGAAGGCAGCAAAGTAGATATGTCCAGATAACTAATTACCCTTGCAATTAATGCAAATTATAACCTTTTTATGCAGTTGATGGTACAGTGACCTCACTGGAGCTGATACTATGTACATTTGCCCTGCTACACAGTCTAAATAAGTAGTCCCCCAAACTGACAATATCTTCCTGTATTAACTAAACACTGGAGGGAAATACTAGACATTTACAGGAGGTTATCTGTGGACTTATATAATCTTTTCTCACATGATCCTTCCCTCACCAAAATTCGCTTCTACTTTTGGTTAGCTGTATGTCTCCAAAAGACCTAATTAAAAAGCTTTTGTCATACAGAAAACACATCAAGCAATGCATTCAAATGAATTACTTACCCCTAGTTGACCCCCAGAAATGAGGTGTATAAAGTCTGTGGCGTAACAGCCATCCACAAGGTAACACATTGTTATGGGTAGTAACTGTTTAGCAATAGTTGGATATTCCTTTGCTGTTGTGTAAAAGACTGAGTTGTTTATTTATTCTTAAATCAACACCATAAGACCTTTGGGTGCATGCTGCAGGACCAGGAGACTATGATGATTACATTTTTGTATGGAAATTGTCCCTTAGAGAAAGAATAGAGAGAATTTCCTCACAACTCTGTTGGATTTCCTAATATTGCTGTAAGTGCATCTGCACTCCTGGAAGTTCTGGAGGTACTGCAGAGAGCTGAGGATCTCAGTCCCCCAAATCCTTAGCTGTGATGTGACACTGCACCATCATCAGAGATAAACTAGCATAGATGTCTTTTCACCAGTCATGCAACAACTGCCCTCCTTTCCTTCACTTTTTCTCAGCCTAGTTGGTCCAAGGCTGCTGGAATATGCACAGTGCTCTTTATTGGTTCTTCTTGTCATAAATAAACAGTTGACTCTCTGCATTCCTGACAAAGGCCCACTGCTTCACTTCTTCTACTGCTGCCATCTGTCTGACTCTGTACAGACAAGAAAGCTTGTTTGGGACTATTTGCCATTGCTTACCAGCCCTGCAGAGGCAGGAGGTGCTGACTTGCAGGTACTTCTGCAAAAAGGCAGGGGCAGCTTCTACAGTGGCTTCTGGATTGACACGGTCAATGCACCTTCCCAGCTAACCCATGTGTCTCCTCACCTACTTCTGCTGCAGTAGCCAGTCTCAATTTCATTTATATGCTTATGAGAACTTTTGGAGTTGGCCATTGATTAGATCTACAAAAGACAATAAGTTTGAATTACCACTGAGTATTTTATCATCTCTTTGGGAAGGGCTTCCCTTAAAAATCACACTGCCTCCAAAGGTGTTTTCTTTTTACCTCTATAAAGACCAACTGCAGATTGGACTTCAGGAAGGAACCAAGCACTTTTTGCTCAGACATGGTATTTTAAATAACCATGTTAATGAAAGAGCGGTTCAATTTGCCTACCCATGGATATTCTTCCTGAGTTTAAGCTGGCAGTATGCAGCTGCTGATAGAA
This sequence comes from Actenoides lindsayi, assembly GCA_025331215.1. Classification (NCBI taxonomy): domain Eukaryota; kingdom Metazoa; phylum Chordata; class Aves; order Coraciiformes; family Alcedinidae; genus Actenoides; species Actenoides lindsayi. Next base: position 19,554 of record WTSP01010418.1, read on the forward strand.
ACTTGAATTTCTTCTTCTTGATGATGTTTCAGCTGTTTGCAAGACAGGCTATTTCCAGGTAGCTCAACATCCTGTCTTTTGTTGCCATGAACAAATGGTGCTGACACATGTGCAGCTTTGATTGAACTTTCACAAGAGCTGTCACTGTGGATGAGACCGCCTTTGACTTTTTGCTTTGTTTGTCAGTGAAGCCTGCTTGTGGTTTTGCCTCCAGCTTATTGTATTTCCTTGCGTTTCAGTGGTCTCCACCCAAGTCTTACACCTGCCGTGACCTAAGTTCAACAGTGGTTGAACTGTGAGCCTACTGCTGCCAGCAAACCCTCTGAGCCTTCCCATGTTCTTTCCAATTCACTCTTCCATTTCCCATTCCTTTACTGGTACATTACATGGCCATATTTATTAGATTGCATGACATATAAGATGGTAGGCAGTACTGGCTTGAAATCTTAGTTCCCTCTTTTCTTACCCCACACAGAATTTTCTCCGTGCAGGATTTTCTCTATATTATTTGCAGTCGTAGAGCTGCCTGATAATCAAGTCAGTCCATGGAAACCTAAGGTATCCTTCTTGCTAATAAATATGCTACAGAGGCAAGAGGGGTCCTATCTTGTAAAGGAAATAAAGGTAAAAATGTAAAGTCATGTCAATAATAATTTTCCAGGCAATGAAACAGCACATGAAATGTTGAGAGGGAAATGGTAATAAATCCAGAAGAAATTTTTTTTTTTCATTTCTGAAATATTCTCACGTATTCAACTTGTCAGTTTTCCCTTCTCTGTGAGGGTGAGAAAAATCCTTCTTTTTAAAAATTTCATTCTGCAAGTTTATTTTCAAAAAGGCTGCTGGCAGGTTGTCACAGAAGGGGAAGATTATGATTAACTGAAATGTCATCAGCCTGTTATTCTCCACAGAGGCGCTATGAATGGGAATTAAGTAATGAACTTCTGCAAGCGGATGATAGGAGAAGGAGAAGTAACAGACTGATTTCTCAGTTATTGCAGGGCTTTGCTGAAGGAATAGAAATAGTCAGATTTTCCTTTTAACTTCTTACACCTCATCAATTCCTATTACTGAAAGAAAAAAAAAAAAAAGACAAAACTCTCTCTTGTCAAAAAGATCACACAGAAAAGGAAAGGTGAATTCCTCTTTATTTAACCAAAAGTCTTGTATTTCTAAGCTTTGGGTTTTCTGTTAATATTGCTGTGGCATACATCCTTTTTCCAACATTGAGTGATTAAATCATTGCACTGGTAATTGATGATTTTTTTCCTCCACAGCACTAGCAGAATGCTGCTTAATTTTATCCTGTAGGAAGCTTGGGCCTGATTCAATCAGGCATTCTTTAACTTTTTTGTTTTATCAAAGGAAAGACAGAGCAGTACATGTTAGTCCATTATGTTACAAGTTATAACTCGAGATGAGTTCAAGCCATAGACTCTGGGTATGAATTTTAAATGCCCAGTACAATGAGAGAGGCCTTTTTCATTATGCTGAACTGGGTATATGGTGTTTAAACTGTTGGATGGGTTTAGAGGTGAAGGGTCCAGAACTGTCTACCCTTCTCTATTGGAAAAGATACCAAACTTTGTAGATGGCACAACAGAGTCAATAATCCAACCATGTAACACACAATGGGGGAAAAAGTCTCATCTCAAATGGCAATAAAACTGCCTTCTGGTAGAGCTTAGCATGTCTTTGCAAGTCCTAGTTGATGAGTTAGTTCCTTTGAATGTGAGAGAGAAAACTGCACTTCAACACCCTTTGAAATCTCTGTCCTGTCGTGTGACAGCTGAGGAGCCCTTGGGTGTGCAACAGCTGTGGGCCTGGAACCCAGGCGCTGTCTACCAGGCAGAGCAGCATTTACTCTGGCTGTGCATTATGGGTGAAAACCACCTCAAAGTGGTAACAAAGCAATGGGCTGACAAAAAAAAGGTCAATACCATAGGTCAGATCTCTCATTCCTGTCCTTTTAGGGGCACTTTTTTGAACACCCAGGCAGGGGAAACCATCTGCAAGACTACTGATAGTGTTCTCAGGGTACAGTGAACTCATACAGATGATAGTGACTGTCCCCATTTTCCTTTCTCACTCAGGCAGGTGGTGAAGAGGAGGAGTGGCTCGTGACTGCTGTGCTCCTGACGGCATCCTTGCTGTGTTTTGCACGAGCCCCAGTTAGTGCACGGCCCTTTGGGAACCAGAAAGGATTAGTTCAGTGTAGATCAGCCACACTGGGCCAGGTCTGCAATGGGAAATCAGCTTCTTTTTGCCTTCCCGTGCTTTTCCCAGAGAATCACTAAGAAAAGGAGCATTTCCTTTGCTGCTGGCTGAACCAGTTGGGTTTCCGTGTTGATTTTTGTAAGACCTTCTTACATTACGCAGGAAGCAAGCAGATGAGTGATCTATTGATGCCATCTCTGCTCCCCAGCAGACACACAGAGCAGCCTGTGGGAACGTGAGGAACCAGCTATAGCACAAACCAGGCAGCCCCAACATGCAGCACCTCTGAGGTACATCCAAGTTGCTCTGGGTAAGCTGGTGATGGTGGACCTTTGTGAGGGGCTCCACACTTCCAGCAAATCAATGAAGTGACAGGACTGGTTAAATCACACATTTCAATACCTTCAGCACAAGGTCCAAGGACATGTTGAGGTTTTGTAATGAGAATGTAATATTTCTTCTCTCCAGTTGAAAGCACATATATTTCCATTCTCACTAATGGCCCTATAGGTCAGAGGCCTTTCAGTGGTAACATCTGTCAACACAGCTGAGAGAATTTTGTCCTAATTACTTAATATAAAATGTTAATAATATTATTTTATATAATAAACTCTTATAATAATGCTCTCAAACCTTAATGGATTTAAGTGCCAAGATTCCATAAAAGGTCACTTTTTCCCGATTAGTTGCTTTCTTTTCTTCTAAGCTGTAGTAATTAGAATCTAAAGAAACTCTAAGCTGAATAGGAGAATTGAAATCTTACAATTTCTCACAGTTGCATATCTTGGTGCTTTGAATAAGCCAAATCGATTTTTGACTATGTTGTCTTTGTAATTTCTCCAAAATGCCTTACCATCCTTCCCCAACCCTAGTGTAACTCTCTTCAAATATTTGAGTTTGGGGGTTTTTTTTTGTCTGATAAGTAATTTTACATTCATTGGCATTGCTTGCTTGTAATCAGAGAGCCATTCCAGAAGCCAGCAGATGTTTAGAGGCAGCGTCTGCTGTTCTTATTTAAACTGGGGGGGGGGGGGTTTGATCCCAGGAGATGTCCTAGAAAAGTCAGTGGGACAGTTCTGTAAAAGAAATGTTCAGTAGTAGGATAGGTAGAACTGAGCTACAGAGGTTTTAAGGGAATTCAGCAGGTATGCAGAAAGAATTGGCACAAGCCCATTTCATAACAGTAATTCCCTCATGTAGGAGAGAATTTCAGATGTATGGTGGAATAAACTGAGCTACTGGCAACACTCATCCCTGCCTCCTTCCTGTGTGCCGCAAGGAGAGCAAGACTGTGTCTGAACAAAGTGCTGCAGTTTGCTATTTCTGTTGCAGTTCCTGCGATACGACAAAGGACAGTACACTGTAAAGCAGTGTACTGTCAGCCAGGCCAGGTGTGGACTGTGGTAAACAAGGCTGCATCTATGTAGAAGAATGAGGAGCTCAGATGCTACTTTTACATCTGTATGTGACAGTGGGTTCTGTAACAGGGCTTCCAGCTAGCTGACAGCCAGCCACCTAACTTCATACCTGTGGCTAAAGTTGGTAGTATGCAGTGTGTTGCAAAGAGGTGCTTGTGTACTTTGGTTGTTGCTAAAAAGCATGACACAGTGGACGGTTTTAAAGATGCTCTGCCTAAACATCTAATGAGGGATTTTCACTTGCGCTACTTGTGAAGATTCAAACAGACGAGGAAATGAAATATTATCTCCTCTAGAGAACCCACTGAGATATATTTAAACACTCCACTAACACATTACAGATGCCTGTTCCAATAGTTTATAATGGTCTGCTGTGACCGATGGCACCACTCTTCAGGATTGTGATGCCCACGAGATGTTTTTTCAAGATGAACAGGATTTCTGTTAATCCAGTTTGATATTACAGCATTTGCTGGTGGCACAGTACATGATGAAGATGCCAAACGAATAATCACTGGGTTAATTTTACTATCACCAGGTTGCAATACACAGTTTCAAAACCCTGTTCATTAAGGTTTACTACTTTGATATTTGCTTGTTGACATCTTTTACTGTGATAACTGACCACCTGCTAGTCTTGCTGCTCCCTTTGAAGGTTTGTTTGGATTTTTTTTGTCTGAGTAGGTCTTACTGCTCCCTTTCCTGCTTTCCCATATTGTTTTAAGACATGGCATCAGATGCACAGTATGGACAATTATCCTTGTAAACACTGAACTGCCCCTTTTACAGTACTCTGGTAATGTAATTTATTCCTTCTTTTCAGGCTGTCAGAGCCACGGAAGCCATTTGCGTAAGTGACAATCAGGGCCTGTACATCCAAGCATGAGATCCTCTTGGCTACGGCTGCCTTTTTAGAGGTATGATAATAGAAACAACATTAAACAAAATGAGCAAATATTGGCTCATCTAGCGTCACCTCAGTGGTACTTTGGGTTGCTGCACAGGGAAGCAGGATGTTGGTGAGACTGAGTTTCAGAGTGGTGGGAAGCCAGGCTCATCAGGGAAGACAAGTGATTTAACATGGCCCTTCACGGTGAGTGCCTGCCGATAGCTGATTGCTAAAGCAGCATGGAGAGGAGATTGCACAATCAACCAGGCCAGCTAGCAAAAAGTCTGCTGTGATGGCAACAAGTTGCAGCAGTTTCCATTGGAAAAGAGGCTGACTCCTGCTAGCAGTGCTCTTATCCCTCTAAAGATCGCCTGGAGTAGGCATTGCTTGACTTATCTTTGTAAGCTTTTTTAGGTTGGTTTGTTTGTTTGTTTTTTCAGCCCAAAGAAAGAGGATTATATAAATTACACGTGTCTCTATCAGCAGTCCTTCAGATGAGCCTTCCCATTTCAGCTGCATACAGTGACTCAAACCCTGAGCACATGAGTTGTAGGACAAATATTAAACTCTGTGGAACTGCTCCTGATTGAAGTTAAGCATGTATCTGTTCTCTGGAGAAAGGGATGGGAAAAGGATATCGTATCAGGAGAAGCCATATTTGATCAGCCAACAGAGGTAGATGCACAGTGGCACTGCTCTTCAGGTAGCATTCTTAAAATCAAATAACTGAAACTGAATTTTGCAGTAGCTGCACAGAATGCTATCTGCAGACCATGAGGCCAATCCATAAAAGCAGTTAATGACAATATTTGATTTTTTTCCAAATGTGATTCTTTTTCAAACCACCAGCCATAAAAGCTAATAAAAGTCTCAAAAAATATCAGGTAGTGTCTTGTTCTTGCCTGGTCCTAGGCTTTGATGTTGGAGTGACTGGCAAGCACTAAACCATAAATGGTTGCATGTAGCTTACATGAAATACCCTGACAGAGTCAAGATTGGTTTCTGGGTGGGTTCAACAGCAAGGTTATTTTACCATGTTATAGTTGTATAGCTTTACCATGTTACCTAGAAATCCTTTGACTACTAATAAGAAATTGCTGTAAATGGTAAAGGTGTGTCAAGAGCCACAAAGCATGGCACAAACCTGATCCTGTTGCTGCCAGGGCTCAGATGAGTAGTGATTCTTGCTGACCTGAGCTGTCATGTGCATTAAGCTGTGATAGCATGGTCATATTGACACAAAAAGGGCCTAGATCAATATAGCCACTTGCAAAATGAAGGGTATAAACTGATAGGGAACTAATATTATACAGTGTAAGAGAGGAAATTTGAGCAAAAGACATTAGTGCAAATAGTGAAGACAGTCAGAAGCATTATAGGAAGTTTAATATCCACACAGAACACAGCACTAAAGCTCTCACCTGGAAGATAACGTCAGGAATATTTTACTCAATGTGCTTGCATTAATTGCATGTTTACATTTCTAAAAGGGCAGCAGGGACCTATCTAAAAGCAGACAGAAAAGAATCCTCCACCACCAACTGGATCTTATGTCTAACCAAACGCTTTTCTCTAGAGCGGGAATCTGATTTCTATTAAACCAGCATAAATCTCAAAGCTGCTCATCAGTCAAATTTTATGTTGGTGATGGATTTCACCGAACAACTTTCATCTTCCTATTTCTTAGAAGCAATAAAGGTAGACAAAAAAAAAAATAAAATACTGGAGGAATGACAGCAGGAAAAACTTGAAATTATCACATGTGCTTACATTTTCAGTGGCAATGATCATGTACAATCACAAACTATTTGATTGCCTGCAAAAATAAGTGTAGTCTTATTTGCTCCTTACATAATTATCATAGTTTCATTAAATATTAACAATGTTAAAACAAATGAATTTTCAACCAGTGACCCAGTAGAAAAATAGTTAATTTTTATACTATTTGTCAATACATTATAATGAGGTCAGGAAGACATAAAGAGGCAAAAGCAAATTAGAAAAGGGGACAAAAAAATATTTGTACACAAAACTAATTTTTTTGTAATTTCAAAAGTCCAGTCTCAGCAAAGCCCATTTAAGTATTTAAGAAAGAAAGAAAAGCTAGGAAGAATGCTCTGCTATGCTTACAGCTATTGCCTTCAGTTTGGAGGGCATGACAGCAATGCCACTTACAAGGAACTTTAATCTACTTAAGTAGAGATTTTTCTAATGACTACCCCAGGGCAACTACCACAGAGAATGGCCACATATAGGATGTCTAGACAACTAACGCTTACCTCATTTTTACAATATGCTTACATTTCTATTGAGTCCAGAGATCACAGGAGGCCAGAACATAAAAGTTCCTAATCCATTAATGTTCCCCGTTTGTTTTGTGTGAGGGTTATGAATTGTTACAGTGTTGAAATACAGTGACTTCAGGGGTTATCAACAGATGTCTCAGATGAATGAGTCATAGTTGCTGTGATTTGACTAGGTTATGGGTTTTTTACAGATAATAAATTAACTCTACCATGCAATACCATAGAAGAACAACTGCTGCAAATTTAACTGAAATACCTGCCTAGCAGGGCAAGAATGGAAGCTCTATATGTGTTTCCAGTACAGAAACGAGCCAAATAAAATTGAAATTGTGAAAAAAAAAAAAAAAAGGAAGAATCATAAAACCTGCAAGGAAGGTGTCAAGACAGGAAGTCTGGCAATCCAGGTGCTGCATGAAGAGATCAGCAGACCCATCTGAGTCATTAGGTGACTTGAGGGATGCTGAACTGAAGAACATAAATTATTCTACTAAACAGCATATGAAGTCCTACTTTTTCTTTTTTTTTTTTTTAAGACAAAAGCTTGAAAATTGGAAAAGGAGGATAATATGTTGTTGAATCTCAAAATACCTATAGAGCCAGTGCTGAAAATAGTAGGTGTTTCAGGCCATTCAAAGTAAGGGCAAATGTAAAGTATGACTGGAGGTGGGGGGGGTGCAATAATGTCACTAGGATGTCCATTGAGATAGGCTTAGGTTTTAATCCTAGGAGAGTTTTCAGGAAACTGAGAAAGAAACATAAGGGTTTATTCACCAGAAACTGGGACAGGGAATTCTGCAGTTATGACAACAGCCTGAAGTACAAGCGCGGCAGCTGCTCTAAACCAGAACTCTTTAGAATATCATGAACTCTTCCTCCAACTTTTAACTGAAGGGAATATATACATACATGTAAAAATACTCCCATTAATTTCTGAATAGGTTTTGTACGGCATTAGGTAGGGTTTTAAACTTTTACTGAATGAAAATTAACGATAACCTTTTCTTCATTTTAAAAAACTTTTTACTCTTAAAATCCATTGTTTTCCAGTTTTGAAAGTGGAAAAGGTTGAACTACATTTCTTCCCTAATTTCACCAAAATGAAATGCACATTTTGGCAGCTGAGTTTGGCTGGCATTCTGAGATATCGTTCATTAGTCCCTTGGCAATTGCAGAAGATATTTTTTCTTAAAACAGGGTCTCCAGGCAATTTTTTTTTTCTCAGCTGCCTCTTCCAGATAATTGCCAGAGGCCCCATTTTATACGCTCATGTGTATTTTTTTTTTTTTTTCCCCTAATGTTCTAATACCAGCCAGGTTTGATAGTCTTAAAATGTTGTCAGTACCTCAGGCTCTAAAAGCCCCAGCCTGGTATTCATACTCAACAAGCTCTGTAGCCACATCTATCTAAGGTTTTGTCCTGGTTTGAGTGAAAACAGAACTAATTCTGTTCAGTAATTTTGGTTTTCGGCTCAGTTCTTCTAATTAACTGCATTTTCTGAAGTTAGCAGCCTGTTTTCACAGACAGTGTCTGCTTCTAGCAGTGATAACACCTCATG